>JANHGN010013566.1:21139-52447 GCA_024605025.1 Megaceryle maxima | reverse complement strand
TTCAAGGTGGGGTTTGACAGAGCTCTGAGCAACCTGCTCTAGTTGAGGATGTCCCTGCTCTCAGCAGGGGGGTTGGACTAGATGATCACTAGAGGTCCCTTCCAACCCAGACATTTCTATGTTCTATTTCTGTGTTCTATTAAAAAAAAAAAAGAAAAGGGCAAAAAAACCCCAAAACAAAACAAACAAAAAAACCCCCACACATAAAAACCCACATGAAAATCAGCCAACAAACAACATTAAAAATAATTGTCAATAAATCCAGTGATATTGCATTTACTTCCCTTCATTTTGTAAAACACAAAGTAATCCTGGCATGTAACATATTATGCCCATAAAATGTGATCTGCTGTATCCTTTGAAAGCAACACACAGATTAATGATTCAGATGAAAATAAAGAACTTTCAGATCAGTACAAGCTGTAACACACCTGGGAAAAAAAAGTTAACACAATTTACTATGGACAAGAATTACTGCACGTAGACTAATGGAGCAGAACTTGAGAGGTTTGTTACAGTGACATGTTCACTACACCAACACTAAGGAGCATTTAGAATATTTTTAAGAAACAACAGTTTCTGTGATTTAGAACCTTCCAAGTTTTAGAACCTTCTTAGGTTCAGGAAACAGACTGTCAGTTTGAAGGTTGCTTAATTTTTAGGGATTTAAAACTGATACCTTTTTTATGCATCTTTTTCCATGCCTTTTAACAAAAAAATTGTCAGTACTCAGGGGGTATCAAATTATTTTCTATTCTGTCAGAAAATACAGTCAGTTGATGTACAGAAAAAACATTTACTGTCCCCAATATGACATTTGTTTGGAAGGATTTTAATAAAAGGCTTTCTTCTGTAAAAGCAATTTGATGAATTTCACTCTGTAGCAGTAAAGCAAACTTAAATCTGATCTTCTCATATCACTGTTTCCCACCTCAATGGGTCAGTGCAATTTTAAGAAGCCACGCTATACTAGATTACCAAATGACTGGGGTTAAAAATAGCTGTTCATCCAAAGTGTTATTTTTAATCTGGATTGTTTATTTTCTGTTTCTTTGGTTTGTTTGGGGTTTGTTGTTGTTAGATTTTTTTTTCCTTGTTCATATTTAACTAATGTGTTATAACCAGGGAAGTAACCGCAGTATAGGACAAAAATGAATGTCTGTCAGGAGGCGATAGAAGTGAACAAATTTCAGAAACTATCTGAAATGCTAAATCCAGTATCTCTTCAAAACACCACCTTGCAAGTTCTTTTTCATAATTATTGCAGCTGGTTGCACATCTCTATACATGCACATATAAATAGAAACAAACCACTGAGTAGTAGCAACATATTATATTATTCATAGAATTAGCTTCATGAACCTCCACAAGACTGTCTCTAAGTAAGCCAGTAAGACCAGTGAAATTGGACTGGTAAGAATTAATTTATATATCTTATCTATCTACCTATCTACCTACCTACCTATCTCTTTATCTCTTCGCTCATCTATCCTCTTTATTTTCTCATTTTCCTTTTTCTTTCCTGTTATGCAACCTGTTATATTTTTTTTTATCTGCTCAGTGGAGGAATCAGTAAAGTAAAAAGTCTCTCCTGGGAGGACTTAATTGAAATCCTCACCTGTAAATGAAGAAACTTATCCCAGCTACTTACAGAAGGATTCTTGGCTTATGAACTGTTGCTTTCTCTTTTTGTGTGTGTCTTTTTTTTTTTTTTCATGCCTTGTCAGTTGTTGACTGTATTACATTATTGATCTTGTCAGAAAAAGAATTTCTCTGTACCACAGAACCAGCAAATCAGCAATAGAGTGTAAATTCCATTGTTCATTTCTCAGTGCACATAATTCTTTTCATTATTATCTGTTTTATACTGAATTTTTCCTTTTGAACTCATTTATCCTATTATGCTATTTCCATTCATGCGATTTATATTTTCTGTTCTCAGTAGTTTGAGATTTTGCATCTCTTTCTGACCTCTCTTCAATTAATTGTGAATTTCCTGTGCTGATCTCTAGATTGCTATTTTTTCAACCATGCAAGAATCCTTGATTACAATGAAAGTGTGTAGCAGCTAAATCATTACTTCTGTCACTAATTTGTCTGTTCTTACTCTGCTGAACATCCCCATCTTTATTTCTGGATTGATCCTTGGATTAGTTATTCACAACCTATTCTCAGCTGAAATCATTATTCTAGTCTCCACTATCGAATCTTTACTTCATTCATTTCTTACTTTCCAGAAAGATTTATATGCCACTATATTTCTGAAATCTCATGAATAGTAAGATGAGCCTAATGCATTCTCAGTACTTTCTTTAAGGTCAAACAATTTGAATAATAAATGAAGTAGACAAAACCAATAGGAGTTTCGATGTTTCTACTCTAAAGAAATTGTTTAAACTCCAAGAGTTTAGCCCTTTCGTCACAAATTCTGCTTCTCTTCTAATGAAATTTAACATTTACATAAAATAATCAAATTCATAGTGACAATAATTTATAACCTCTTTTTGATGAATTATTAATGACCTAAAAATGTTCACCAAATCAATTCAATGTATAGTTCCACAAAAACTGTACTGGCAAAAGTGAGGAAAGCATGAGGACATAGGTAGAGATTAGCAACTACTTTATGAGTATCAAATTAAAGGCTAATAGTAAAAGTGAAGAAATCATGAGTTTATAGGTAGGGATTAGCAACTACTTCATGCTTATTAAATCAATGGGTAATAATGGTAAATACAGTCTCATCAGTGGCAGAACACATCACAAATAACTCATAATTAAGAAAATTCTTCTTTATTATAATTAAGTACACCAGTCTATAATGTTTCTTAAAAATTATAAACGGAAAAAGCATATTTTATCCCAAGCTAAATACCACTGGTGTTTTCTTAAGACAGCAATTATTTTCATGTTTAACCACATTTTTAAGTTCTTGTGGTTAAACATTTCAAACATACGGATTTTGAAATAAGATCATATCCTTGTGAAGAGCCTTGGACATGAAATTGAGACACATGCCTTCAGCATGATGCCTGCTTTCCCTTCTGAAGTTTTAGATCATTGAGCAGATGCAAGATATTCAGGAAAGAATCATGATGGCTGAGAAATTATCTGTAGATTTGTGTGTCTTACAAGTACATGGAAGCACAGACAAATGCATCAGTAAGGAAAAAAGGTCAGTTTCTGTCCCTTTTTAGACTTTATTTTAACTTTACTCTTGGGGAAAACATAATATCTTAATAAGCAAAATCCTCAGACAAGAGGAGAGTCTGAGTCCACCAATTACTTTAACAAGGCCAATTTACATCTGTTGAATGGTCATCTCCTAGGCAACATCACACCGTTATTTAAACTATTAAACTTCTAAGCATAATTACATGTTAACAGTGACATTATTTTCAAAAAACATTTCATTTTCCTGGAGTGCTGTTCAGTTTGTTATAAATGCCTTTGTTTTACAAAAAAAACCCACCTCGATGTCATTTTGATGTTCCTACTTCAGCTTCTGAAAGTTTGTCTTCCATGAAGTTCAACAAGGCTAAGTGTAAGGTCCTGCACCTGGGTTGGGGCAATCCCAAATACAAATGCAGGCTGGGCAGAGAATGGATTGAGAGGAGTTCTGACAAGAATGATTTGATGAAAAGCTCAACATGAGACAACAACACGTGAGTGCAGTTCAGAAAGCCTCAGCTGTATCCTGGGCTCCATCAAAAGAGAAATGTGGCCAGCAGGCTGAGGGAGGTGATTCTGCCCCCTCTACTCTGATCTCATGAGACCCTATCTGGAGTACTGTGTTCAGCCCCCAACACAAGAAGCACATGGACCAGTTGGAGTGGGTCTAGAGGATGATCTGAGACCTAGAACACCTCTTCTATGAGGACAGACTGAGAGAGCTGGGGTTTTTCAGCCTGAAGAAGAGAAGCCTCTGGGGACACCTTTTTGCAGCCTTCAAGCATTTGAAGGAGCCCTTCAGGAATTCTGGGGAGGGACTTTTTTCGAGGGCTTATAGTGACAGGATGAGGGGTAATGGCTTTAAACTGGAAGAGGTTAGATTTAGATTAGAAATTAGGAATAAATTCTTCCTTGTGAGAGTCATGAGACACCAGAACAGGTTTCTCTGGGAAACTCTGCATGCTCCATCACGGGATGTATTTAAGACCAGGATGGCTGTGGCCTTGCATAACCTGGTCTAGTGGGAGGTGTCCCTGACTATGGTAGGGGGATTTGAACTAGGCGATCTTTTAAGTCCCTTCCAACCCAAACCACTCTATTATTCTATGAAGATAAAGCTTGAAAAATGCTCAAGATCTTCAGGCTTCTTGCTAACAAGAACCAATAACAAAGCTGAAAAGAACTCCTGGACATTTTTAGTTTCCCCTTCTGTATCCAGGTGCCTTGGATCCAAGATTTCCCCTTTTCTGACTTGTCAACAAATAATGTTGAAGCCATTAAAATTGTATCCCAGCGGATTAGAGAACTGCAGATGTGCAAAGCAATGCACATGTTATCCCTGAACTCTGGTGTGACTGATTTTGAGGTAATCCTTTATGATGAAGTGTCTCATCCCACTCAGTGGGATCATTATGATCCCCTGAAAGAGGCTGACCCTGCACAGCAGGGCTGCAGATGTAGCAGATCCATGACAGTGACTCAGAGGAACAATTGATTGGTTCCCCCTAACAACAACCAGTAAATGGTGTGGATAAAGGTGGTGCTAATTTACACAAGTCTCTAGTGTGGTGCCCACTTATCAGCCACCCCTTGGTGCAGTAACCCCTTGGTTAGCAGAAGAAATTAACGCAGGGAGAAGACAGCATCCCACCTATGCACAATTGTTTTCTTCCAATTGTTAATTTATCTGCAAGGAGCCAAATGAGGAGAACGGAGCCAAATGAGGAGAACAGAGCCATTGAGAGCCATTAACACTTCCTCCCTCCCTCCAGACAGGCCTTGCTCATTTTCTGCTCAGATCTTATCACCACAAAAGGTTTGAGCAATAGTTGGGCTTTTACATGAAGGCACTGAGTTCCTTTTCTAGAATGCTCTCTTAAATCCTCTCCTATCCAATAACTGAACTGAAGTCACTTAAACATGTATGCCTCTTCCTAGCTTATCTCAAAAGCAGTGTCCTTTCTTCCTCCTTGCCCTGTTGTCTGCATTCCATGAAGCTGACTTTCTTTTCTTGATATTTGGTCTTTTCCAGGTTTTACTGGTTCTGTCCTTACCTGGTTTCCTTCAACCTCATTGATGCCTTGAAAGATCTCTGTAAAGATCCTTGACTGTGGCTATCTTTGTGGGTTTTGTTTTGTTTGTTTGTTTTGTTCTTTTCTTTTTTTTGTTGTTGTTGTTGTTGTTTTTGTTTGGTTTGGGGTTTTTTTGTTTGGTTTTGGTGTTTTTGGTTTTGGGGTTTTTTTGCACTTGTTTGGGTTCTTTTCTTTATCAGTGTTTATTTTGTTGGTATTGAATTCCTCCAGCAAAACAGGAAGAGATTATGGTATATTTTGTGTCATAGCAGAATAATTAAAATTTTTTTATAACTATTTGAAAAGATTTGGGGCTAGAGAGGGGGGACTTGATGCATTTGACTTGGAAGATACTGAAGCTTGCTAGTAATACACTTATTTTGTGTCCTTTTAGATAATGTGTAGTTTGTATAATGTAAGACAAATTGAAAAGTCTGTATGTCTTTACTAAGATTGTAAATGTGGTAAATACTTGCCCTTTGAAGAGTGAAAATTAATTTGAGCTTTTTCTATGGGTCTCAAAAACTTGTGCCAGATCCTGATATTTTGTAGAGAAAGAACAGTTTAGAGAAAACAGGCATTAAGATGGAACACACTGCTTCTTTTTTTCCATCATTCTTGTTACTTGCAGTCTTGCCTCTGGAGAAAGATACTCTTGTCCATGTGCTTTATTACCTACTAGGCAAGATACTGATTTTAATTGTATTTCAGGTCTGAGGTTCATGAGCAATACTCAAAAAAGATGTCTTTCTCACTTTATCTGACTTGTTTGGGATTTTTTGGTATATTTTTCAGTTGTTAGGTGGTATATTTTTAAACAAAGAAAAGAAAGAGGACAGAGGAAAAGGGATGGTCACAGGAGTATGAAAGCTCACATTCCAGATTTTTCTTCAGGATTCAATTTAAGGGAAAAGTATTCAGGTTTAATCTCCTCTTTAGGTTTTCCAAATCAAAATACCTTTGAAAATTACAAAAGCTTACCATGTACCCTGAGATCACAGGGATGGTTGGGAAGTCAAGGATGAAAGTAAATCTCACCCTATTCAGTTAATCCATTTTGTCATATTACCACAGAAACTTAAATAAAATGTTCATTAATTTGACAAAAGGCACTTAAAAGATAACAGGTAGAAAATCCTTTCTTCACTTAAAAAAAAAAAAGTCTATTAATAAAAATTCTCTGAGCAACTGTCTCTAAAAGACCTTGCTTGAGCAGGGGATTTGGACCATGTGAAGTCTGTAGGTCCCTTCTAACCTAAACCATTCTATGATTCCTTCTTTTGTATCAATTTTAGGTCACAAAACACATATCTTATATTGTCCCTTGTACTGGAGAGGAGTTACGTATAAACACATCAAAAGCTGCCTCATATTTCTTCTTCTAATTCCTTTTAAGAAAAAAAAAAAGTCTTTTGTCACAATGTTGGTAAAACTCAATGTCAGTTAAACTGTTACATGTTCAGATTACATCCTATCAATCAAATTTAATCCTTGATTTCACAACACACTCAGTTCGGCAGCAGTATTCTGCAAGACACCGCAGCCTCTGCACAGCAGCATGCCAACAGTCTTCTTCATTGAGATATGCTTGAACAGGATCAAGAAAGCCCTTCTGGATGTGAAAAAAACACAGAACTGGTGGAAATCTGTTCTTGTAAATTTTTTTTAATCAGTTTCCTGAAATAGCTCATAATGTGGCTCAGTGGTGCTAGATACTATAAACTGAAGTGTGGGCATACACAAAGCTGAAGTTGTCACTGAAGTATCAATAATGATAACCTGTTATTTCCTAAGGGTTTCCCTTTGTTCTTTCTGTCTATATTCCTCTCTTGTGTATATTCATCTATCTTACAGGTAAGATGTATACATATTATTTTGTAATAATATTGAATTCCATACATTTTGCTCTGTGGTGGGTCTCGTAGTAGCACCCATATTGTGAATTCATAATGATATCAGAACTGTGGGAGCTGGGTTCCCTCCATTGTGGTGAAGCTACTGAAACTGGAGGGCTAAAACTGGTCTGACGTGTGGTTAGGAATTCCTCACATCTGTGGACTATAGAAGCCTAGGTTTAGCTGTCAGGTTTTACCATCATTGGGAAGACATGCTTCAAATTGGCAGCACAGACTTTAAAAATGCAGTATTTGCTTTAGCAGAGCATTTCCAGGTGGTTCCAGTCAATGGTGCCATTGGGTCTGACAGTCACAGGGAATAGGTCATCTTTTATACTGTTGCAGCCTGTTATTTTTAATGGGAAATGGTAGAGCTGTAAAATTGCTGAGTACATTTTATTATTAATTATGTTTTTTAAATATGCATAAAACAGAAAAAGGTACCTGTAATTGCCTCACTACTATGTGTGATGTAGTTACCACAGGATATGAAGAATATCGTAAATTGGGCTTGGACTGCAGCAACATAAAAGATCACATCATTATCTGCACCGTTGTTTTATGAGAAAGTAATGTGTACATTATGAGGTGATAATGAATGATTTAATGTTCACTACTGGACATGTCTCCCTGCATCACCTTTACAGCACACAACCCAAATCCAAAGCTTCTTAGTCTTTGTCTTTTCTTCAGTAATCCTACAGAAATGTCAAAATTCATACCACACAATAACCTGTGCAGAAGCTTATCCCACAGACTTCTAATACCATGGAAGCATTACATAATAGTCCTCGTGTGTTACAGAAATTGTTATGAAAGCTCAGACAGCATTAATTCCACCTGGCTTCCCTGCAGATAAGAGGTATGCATATATTCATTTCCAAGGCTATCTGACAAGACTGACATTCCCCAATCTGAGGAGAGTATGTGTTGACAGGGCATTGAAGGAAAGCATCTGCCTTCAGCAAAAACATCTACATATGCACCAGGAGGACATAACCACATCCTAGAAATTGATCACTGATCAGGCCCAGTTTCACTCATGCCTGAATTTATTTGCTTCGGCCTCCATAAAGTGGCATTATTGGTTACAGTCAAACTTTTCAGAAGGTGCCCTGTAAAGCACTTCTCATGTTGAAGTAAATGAAAGAGTAACTAACAGAAGCTAGTAAGATTTGGCTTCTGTTGAATAGTTTACAAAGAAACACTTTTATGATTACATTACTGTTCTGAAGCATTTTAATTTTAATCAAAATTTCTTACTGTTCTAAGTTGAGTGACCTGCTTATGAAATACAGTTAATGTTTAAATCCTAACGTAAAAGGTTAGGTATAATCTGTGGAAACATAGGACCAGGATACATGGGGAAAAGAAATAAACAACCAACCAACCAAAACAGCAACAAGAAGAAAAAACACAACACACCAGCACAAAAGAGGATTATGGTAGTCTAATACATTTTTTAATTATTTTTATTAAACACATGAAGAAAAGAGTTCTCAAAGGAGATGTAGGGCAAATGATCAAAGGAGATGCAGAGGAAGATGCCTTCTCACCCAAATCCCTCTTTCTTGAGTTTGTTGTACGTGTAAAAAACATTTCTTCTCAAAATGGCCTTTGTGGTCATATTCAAACTCAAAATTCAGAGGGATGATAAATTGTGGATATCATTACTGAGATAAATGGTGATTCAAGAGAAAAAAAAAAACAAAAACAACAACAACAAAAAAAAAAACCACAAACAAACAACAACAAAAAAAAAACAAACAAAAAAAAACACACCAGAAGAATTTAGAGCTGTTTACAGTGTAGAAAGCCAAGCCAACTGTTCAGTCGCTGCACAGTATTCTTTGAATATATGTTACAATGCTCTGAAAATAACACACTATATTCAAACCTTGACAGACTATTTAGATATGCTGTAAACATTCATGTGAGCACAAGCTATTTTTCTGCTGTCTTAAAACAACAATATGACAAAAACTAAATTCTGGAAAATTGCAGCTTTGTAAAAGTTTCACTGATTTGCAAAATTAAGGAAATAGAAGTATGTTAATTTATTGAACTTAATTTATTATCACAGTGGAAAAAGAGGATTGCAATGAATTGTCTCCTGTGAAATACTGGAACAGCTAGAGGAAGAAGCAAAAAAAGTCTAACAGACGAAGAACCTTGAAGAACCATGCTTTAGCTAAATAAACAATGCAGAGCCTGAAAATTATATGAGAGAGTCAGCCAGGATCCATATCTCCAAAGACTGGTGGCATTTAGATCTCAGCCTTTCTGGCACATCTCTTCAGACATAACTCTATGCCCACATGGAATAACGTTTCTACATCTGATTTAGAATATAGAGATTTTTAGGGAGATAATTTTGGCCTCCAATGTTTTTAAAGTGTATCAGTGAAGGGAATTACATGGAATTACATTCCATTTCTCTTTCCCTCTTCACTTACGTATAACATTTCTGCATAAAACTAATGCAAACAAGTGGATTGCATGAAGCAATGAACACCTCCATTTCTAAACAACCCTCAAAAAACAATGTCAAGAAAGCACTGAGTTTATTCGTATTTTATTATTCTCATTCTTTTTACATCTTTTAAAACATTTACAGAGACACAGTATATACAAATTATAGCCTTTGTGAAATGTAAGCCTTGACCCTCTAGAGAGTTGGGCAGAGTGGAACTTAATGAAGTTCAATAACAGCAAGTGTAGGGTCCTGCATCTGGGGAGAAATAACCCCCTGCACCAGTACACGTGAGGGGCTGATCTGCTGAAAAACAGCTCTTCACAGGACGACCTGGGAGTGCTGGTGGACAACTTCACCATGAGTCAGCAATGGGCCCTCATGGCCAAGAAGGTTGATGACATCCTGGGGTACATTAAGAAGAGTGTGGCCAGCAGGTCCACAGTAGGGTGATGGAGCACTAGAACAGGCTGCCAGAGAGGTTGTAGATTCTTATTCTCTGGAGAGATTCCAAACCCACCCGGACGCAATCCTAAGCACCCTGCTCTGGATGACCCTGGTGGAGCAGGGAGGTTGTATGAGATGATCCCCAGGGGTCCCTTCCAACCCCCACAGTTCTGTGATTCTATGAAATATAACCTATTCCACCTCACTGCTCACTCTCACTGGCCATTCTACAAATGAAAAAAAAAAAAAATTCTTTCTTGCTCCTGGAAACAATCACTTTTTTTTTTTTTTTCTAAATTTCTGTAGCTCATGGCTACTTAGTTGAGGAAATTTTCTGTATTGCCAGGATACGTTTGTCTCACTAGGGCTACAGGATACAGTCTAGGGCTTCTCTTGGGGCTTCTTAAGACCATGTACTTCATACTGAGTGATGGTATGGGTCATCTTGCCCTAGGAAATAAAGAAACAACAACCAAGCAACCTGTATTCTGCATAACATACAGAATGCCTATATTACTGTGATACACTCAGTAAAAGTTGGGTTTGTTTCAATTTATCTCACAAGTGTAATTCATCCAATTATTGCTCACAAATGTAGATTTTTATGAGGTGAAACTAAGGGGTTACTGCTAAGACTTTATAATAAATAAGTCCTCCACAAATTTGGTAAAAAGGTATTTACAAAGCAGCCTCTAATAGGGCAGTTGCTGACTGCTCTAACACTGTACCACATTTCAAGGAATAATAGAGAGCAAGCCTTTGGTGTTCTTCAAAAAGACTTTTTTTCCAAATTAACATTTTCCACATTTGCTAGGCCCTACTGGAATGTTGAAAAAAGGTGTTTCCAGTGCATGTCCAAAAGCTGCATAAATTTTTAGACAATATCTATTTGCCATAGACCACCTTCTGTATCTGGGGGCAAGGGGCTGGATTCTTTAACCCTTTCCTCCTGTTTTCTACTGATAGGACACTGATCTATGATGGTCATTTTAGTGGCATCACTGCTCTGGATTTTTGTTATAGTCCAACACAAGTTCCCTCAATAACACAAAACTGCTGATTGCATTTAGAGTGAAGTCTTAGCTTCTTGACAAGACTCTTCTTTTGACTTCAGGTAGACATAGGATTTGGGACCTGATGACATGAATTTAGCAATTTCACCACTGAAAAGAGGTGGAGCACCATGCAGTCAGCCGGGCAGCTCATGAATATCAGTCTGTGTTGTGACAAAGGCAGTGGCCTTGCATCTAAATAGATCATAAAGCTCTAGGCACACATATTCTGTGGTGTGCAGGGTATAAAAATGTTAGTGTTGTGTTCCAGGGCTATGCATCCTCTGGCATGCTTCCATGAGACAGTGGCGGCATGTTCAACATGCCATGAGCCAGAGCAAGGATGAAACTACTGTTCATCTGGTTGTCTTATAATGATGGCTTTGGAAAGATTGATTTTATAATTCCATATTTACCCATGGAAAGTTTAAAAACTATTTTGGCATGTTGTAGGGTTTTCCTTTATGCACTTAGGCCACAAAGCAGTGTCTACTGCTAAGAATTTAACATTTAGATATTTGTCAGCATATATCCAATAGACTGGATAGTCTGAAGCATCTTGCTTTTAAAAGAGGTTTATGTCATCTCAAAAAAGGTTGTTAAGCCCCTGTTTAAAATGACGGTATCACAAGTATCACACCCAGAGACCAGTTCAGACCAGGGACACAGCAGGTGCCCACAAGGTCTCTCTGTACATCTCTGGGAGTGCAGATGGCCTGGCAGGTTTCAGTAAAAGAGAGGCATAAGGAAAACAATAGTTTGATGCTAACCTGTCCAGAAATAGGGAAAAAGAGCCCTCAAGGTGGGTATATTTATGCTTTGATCTTCCTGAAATACTCTACTAGAGCGATGAAATACTAAAAATTACTTTTATATGCCCAAGGATGTACTGTTGTGTTGGGTACAGGACCTGTAATATCACAGTATTTTAACTTTTTGTCAGGCATTGCTTTGTAAGGCAAAGGGAAGTGATTTTGCCCCTGTACTCAGCACTGATGAGGCTGTATCTCAAGTACTGGCTTCAGTTTTGGGACCCTCATTCCAAGAAGGACATTGAGGGCTGGACCATGCCCAAAGAAAGGCAACAGTGATGGTAAAGGTCCTAGAGAATGAGTCTTATGAGTGGCTGAGAGAACTGAGGTTGTTTAGACTGAAGAAAAGGAGGCTCAAGGAAGACCTTCTTGCTCTTGACAACTCCCTGAAAGGAGGTAGTAGAGATAATGGGGATCAGTCTGTTCAACCAAGTAACCAGTGATAAAACAAGAGGAAATGGCCTCAGGTTGTGCCAGGGGAAGTTTAAGCTCAGTATTAGGAATAATTTCTTTACTGAATTATCAGGTGTTGGAAGGGCTTGCCCAGGGAAGTGGTAGAGTCCCCATCTCTGGAGGTGTTTAAGAGTGTAGACTAAGTGTTTAGGGATACGGATTAGTCAAGGACTTGTCAGTATTAGGTTAATGATTGGATTCAATCTTTTGCAATCTAGGCAATACTGTAATTCTGTGAAACAGATGACACTTTTCCTACCATCAAAAAAAACATCCTTGCAGATAAGCAGTTCAGGCACTTTGGCATTAAAGCTTTTGCCAGGAAGGCCTGAAATTGAAGACTGGGTTCTTCAGGTGGGCCATATTTTGTTGTATTGCATAATATAAATGTGCAATGGTGGCTCTTGCCTGAAGTTTCCAGTGATTTTCATTTATAGTATTCGATAACCAGACAAAATTCATCCACTGTATTCAAAAGATTTTGGTGCTTTGTCAAAGACCACATGGCTATCCAAAGAGCAGGCTCCCACTGCCATAAAATGCATGAAAAAAACCCCCACACAATACCATTACTGTAATAATAAATCTAAGTGCCAAAAACCCAATCATCACTCTTGCATGGTATTTTATGATTTACCCTTTTGTCTCCTTGATGAATAACCCAGCACAGGTCTCAAAATAATAGAAGTTTTGAGACTTTTTTCCTCACAGAAGCCTAGATTTTCAAAATATGATGAAATTCATCATTCATATTCTGGAAAGATATTTCTTTATAACCAATGTTGTCAATTAACTGAAACCTTAGTGTAAGAAGCAACAGGACATTAACGATTAGCAGAGACTTATATTTCTGCAGAGGAAGAGAATAATAATAAAAAAAGCACTTTGGAATAAATTTTTTAACTTAAACTCAGATTTTTAGCTTTTTTTTTTTTTTTCCTGGGCATATTAAAGTCATATGAGAAAAACAAGGCATTTGCCTATTTCTTACTAAGCCTTTATTCCAGTCCCAGTGTTAAATCATATATGAACAGCAGGTTTTGCCTACAGTTTTAGAGACAAATCTTAACAAGAGTCTTGTTGTCAATACACAAAACATTATCACAAAGCTTACCCAAAGCAATTGTGAACTAAGTATTTTGCAACAAACATTCACTATTTCCTTTTACTATACTTTTCATCTTTTTTCTTTAATTGTTAAATAAAAATTTCAACCATCTGTGGTTGAACACTTTGCCAAGTAAAGCCAAGTATCGGACAGTTAAATGAAGATGGTAGAGGTTGCATGTACTGTGATTGTTTCTCTCTTGCTCAGTCTATTTTCTACATCATAGATGGAAAACTCTCTTTAAGGTGTTGTGGGGCATATTCTGTGTTAAGCGATATTTTAGGAGTTTATTCATGCAATGTTAAAGATTTATAGAATATCTTATTATCTAAAGCCTGAATAAAATGACTAATTTTCATAGGACAGAAATGTATTACTCTTGAAAAAAATCCTTTATTTGGAATTAAAAAATATCACAGTCTCTACTCCTTATCACATTTACTTTCCTTTTAGTCTGCCCTGATGTGGAGGTGACCTAAAACCTCTCTGAAAGTAAGACCAGTCATCTAGTCACCTTGATTCATATATTTACATGAAATGCCTCTGCATAGTGCCTGTTTGAGCAATTGCCATAATGCAAAACACTCCTATACTGTTGTTCCATACACTGTTTCATTATAGTCATCTTTGAGTTCAAGGCAAATGAATAATAATTACAACCCAAATAGTGCAATTTCAATTTATAGGTGTCACAGCTCTCTGAGTGGCTGTGCAAAGGATAAGGTCTATGAGGGTATAATTTGATTTAGAACTACAATTTGTTTTTCTTCTCCAAACAATTACAATGAACATGTCACAAAAATCTATATGTAATTGTGTCTAAATGATTGTGGATAGTCTTAAAGTAAGTTGTGTTTGCAAGATAAGTTCATAGTTGAAGTCAAGAAGTGAATTCAAAAGCAATTTGGCATTTTTGAGTCATATATCAGGGGACACAGACACAGAAGTTAATATACAAATTGTGATAAACCTGGTGAAGCATGAGGAAGCTGTATTAGCCTGAAGAGATTAAATAGTTTTATTTTTCCCTTTTTTTATACTCCTCTATTTTTGTGAGGATTGTTTTGATCATTTAATCTAAGACTGTAGTATTTTATATTTGTTGCTCATCATTTTATACACTAAATCTGTGCTATAGTGAAGGGCCTCTAACTTTTCAGGAAAAGTGTGACTACTGTCTTGATCACATTTAACTCTCATGTACCTGTCAGGAAAGCCAGTATTTTTTAGTTATCACCTGCCCATCTGTTTCCCTTTCACACTTTTCATCTGTTTTGGTTAGAGATATTCTAGGCTTTTTAAAAAATGTACCTCTTTAACAGCATAACACTACACGTTTCTGGCAAAATAGAAAGACTAGAAGTTTACCATAAATTGTAAGCGGGATATGATATGAATCAGGCCATTAAATCCAAAGTGTGACATGAAATCCACTAAGTGTATTTTAATATTAGGAAACAAAAGGAAGTAAAAGTCTGTAGATTGTCTGGTTTTTATCAAGCTTTGTTTTGGAGCCTGAATTTTTTGTTTAACAATCCATCTTCCAGGAGGGTGGAAAGAGTCTCTGTCAGACAGAGTTTTAGAGTTAAGATCCTGCCAAAATTTCACTTGTTTATCTGTGACACTATTTTCTATCTACCAGAAGTGCTGTTGCTAAAAGCGTAAGCAAGATATTGGAAATTAAAAATATTCTTTTCCACAATTTTGAAAATGTTCTTATTTTGAAATCATATTTCTATGAAACCCCATTGAATTTATTATTTTTTTTTTTTACTTTTAGATGTTATGTAGGCTGAATACTATTAAAATCTCCACATCATTTTATCTTCATGATTCTTTTCTTAAAACTTAGAGGTAGACAGAAAAAAAAAAAAAGTTTTACATTTGCTGTACCCACAGGTATACTGCTCTAAATAACATATGAAGCACAGACATGCATTGAGAAGCAGCAGTAAGTAGCAAATGCACTCACCTCAAAGTTTTACTAAACTGGCTTGTGTTGGTTGTGGCATGATCATAGAATAATAGAAACATAGAATCACAGAAACATAGAATCACAGAATCATAAAATCATAGAATCATAGTAGAATCATAGAATAATAAAATGGCTTGAGTTGGAAGGGACCTTAAAATCATCTAGTTCCAACCCCTCTGCCATATGCAGAGACAACTGCCACTAGACCAGGTTCGTTGCTCAGAGGCTCATCGAGCCTGGTCATAAAACACTTCCAGGGATGAGGCACCCACAGCTCCTCTGGGCAACATGTTGCAGTGTCTTACCATCTTCACAGTAAAGAGCTTCTTCCTAATTTCTGATCTAAATCTTCCTTGCTTTAATTTAAAACCATTGTCCCTTGTCCTGTCACCACATGCCCTTACAAAAAGTCCCTCTGCAGCTTTCTCATAGGTCCCCTTCAGATACTGGAAGGCCACTATAAGGTGTCCCCAGAGCCTTCTCCAGACTGAACAGACCCAACTTCCTCAGCCTGATGCTCAGTGAATCTGTTTTTCTTAAGCATTTCGGTCCAAATTCCCCCAAGCGCTGAGCTTACTGTATCATGTAACAGCAACATACAGAGTGAGGCAAGTGTCATCTCATTGATTATATGCTTTGAATTAGTTCATTCATCTCATTAGCAAACATACTTTTATCTTTGAATTTTCCATCAGTTCTAGAAGTTATTTTTGCTGATTTCCCTGTAGTGCTGCTGCTCATGGTAACAGTATCAAATGCATCCTGATGAGATTTTTTTAATCCTACCTAACTACTTTCTCTGGGATTGATGGTAAGATTAAATATCATTATGTTTATAATTTATTACAGGGTATTTTTTCTTGTTTAAAATGGTAATTAAAATGAAAGCAAGTAAGATTTTCAGAAGCATAAATATTTCAGTAATCAGCCAATACAATTTGCTTTTGGTCATCGGTCTTTTGAAAATCTTCCCTAAAATACTTGCTCAAGTAAAAGGAGCCCTACAAGTTACAAAATAGAAAAGTTACTTTTCATCCAGTGACATCATTTACACTGTAACAAGAGTGTAAACTCTGTCATTTTCAAGACCCTTTTTTTCTGAAAGACATTTACAGATATTTTGCTATAAACTTTGATACCACATTGCTGAAAATGAAAAGGATGTTGCTTTATCTGTGAATTACCATAGTAGCCACAAAATTTCTTCAGGAAGCAGGCACCATACTTTTCATACAGAATGAAACCTTTCTAAATTATTTAAGATTGAATGAAGTGTTTAAAACACTACAACCTGAATTAAGGTATCAATGATAAAAGGATTGAGGAAGGAGGTGGGTTTTATAAAGTCACCAAACATCATCTGTGTGAACTACTAATCCAGGATGTTTGCTCCAGCAGATGATGAGCAGGCTGTGTACTGGTAAGTCTTGATAAAATCTCGCTTCACTCTGCAGGATCATGCTATCTTTTCTACCATAAGGGATATGTCAAAATGTAGCAGTCAAAAGCAGGTACTGTGATGTTTTGTTTTGTTTTGTTTTTTTTCCTGTAGAAGACATAAGAAAGCAAAATACTAAGTGTAGAACACTAAGGCTTACTACCTCCATCTTGAAAATGTGCAGGATGATTCTTTCTAGCAGCTGTGCATTTTAAATGAAGCCCTGAATAGCCCAAGTGTAACCACAGGCTGCCTGGTTGTGCAGTGGGGTACCTCCCAGCAAGCTGGCCAGGTTTTGCTGATGTGATAGCATTTGAGAACATTATGCAACTCTGGTGAAAATATATCACAATTCAAGCAGTTGCAGCCAATGAACCTGTTCATGAGAGTTATAGTAACAAAATTCTGGAAACATAGATAAAAAAATAGAAAGAGATTAAGATAAGCAAGACTTTTTTTTTTTTTTTCTCTTCAGCCAGTTGTCAGAGATGGTGTCAAAGACAGTGTGTTGTTTGTCTCAACATTGCTGCACCAAAGTGGGTAGACATCAAAGCACAAACAGAGCGACAACTGAACCACATGGTTAGACATTCCTGTTTTCTTACAAACTTGCTAAAACTGAGGTTAGAAGTTCCTGTTTTCTTTCAAGAACCGCAACCTCTCCCCCTGCGCATGAGCCCAGACCCAGGGCTTGGAAGACTGAGGGGTCCGGAGACCTCTGAAGACCCTCCAGGGACAGTATTAGGCATGTGTACCACTGCCAGGTAGTACACGTGGTCATGCAAAACAGCTCCTGGAATATGCTGAGTAGTTCTTCAAAGAAGGATGAATATTCAACAGGATAACCCAATAAAAGAGCAGGAACAACCAACATCAACAGAACGTTCTCCCACCACACTTGAACATGAATCAGACTTATGGGATGCCACAGATCCATGGTGGTAGCTATCGCAACTGACCCTTTTCTTCCTTTCTTTCTCTCTCTCTTTGTGCTTTGCAAATGTTAGGCAAATAAAGTCACTTGGCGCTTGACTCCATTTTGAGTCCTAATTCTGTTCCTGAGAATACGATCAAAACCTCACTCTGGTCTATGACCAGCACGTAACACCAGTTTAGCAGCTGAGCTATTTGTCTATCTGCCAACTGAACTATTCAAATGTCTGATATATGTAACTTCTATCAAAAAATCTGTATGTTTGCCCTAGCATATAGACATAAAGAAATTTTAGCAGTCTTGAAGAGAATATAGCGGAAAAAAAAAAATCAGAGGATTTGGAATGGTATGGAATTAGGTGCTTTGAGCAGTATTGAACACTGTGCATTCTCTCTGCCATTATCAGTACAAAGTTTTTTAGCACAGTTTTTTATGTGACTGTGATACATTATGAATATTACCAGTGATCAGTGGACATCAAACACTTCTGCTTTTATATTTGAATGATCTATTTTCAATATACAGTTTTATGGTATGCAATCTGTACCATAACATACCCATGTAAGAAGACCTGCTAGTGGGTTTTCAAGGCACATATTTCTTCATTTCTTCAGTTGCTGTATTACTGGATTTTGTAAGACACAATTTAGTACATAAAAATGCTCCATGGATTTTTACACACTGAGTTTGAGCCAAAATGTTTCTTAGGCTATTGCAGTATTGGCAACATTCCATAAATGTGACTTGCAAACATGCAACTGAAAACAATACAGATGTAAATGAGAGAAAGTCTTGTCATTCTAATTCCATAATACTTTTATCACTCAATTCAGATGCTTCTGGTTCATTAAAAAAAAAAAAAAAAACACAAAGGAAGTACCATTTTTTTCAAATATGTATTATTCCTAAAACTCTTTCAGGCATTTGGGCACACCAGTTTTGATCTACTTTATGAAACTATCACAGAAAATATTACCTTAGTAAAAAGCTGTGAAATGCAGCATCTGCACTGATTACAAGCTACTGTTATAAGTCAGTGATGAGCAGCCTAGGGAATGTATTCCAATGAAATGGCTGTGTATATAGCTGAGGGGGTAGAAATAGCTGGGCTCCATGTCAGAGGTCCTGTACTGATATCAAATATAAGCAATTTTCCATAGTTCAGTGAGTAAAACCTATGCTGAGCTAAAGGATCTTAGTTATGTCTTCACAGTTGCCATAACAATACATTCACAATCATAAAGTTGTGAATGTATCTCCTTTTATCATCTGCCCAACTGCCTAAAGCAAAACAGCTAAGGTGCTGAAGGCTTTTCATCACTCTAGCAGAATTCTGCTCTACCATTTGTAAGTGACACATAGTTGAATTTTGATAGGCTTTGTTCAGTTGGCACAATCTGTAGGCTGTATAAATCCCAATGGCCTTCAAAATCCATCATTTATTTTACAAGAATTAGAGCAGTTCATTTTCATATGGAATATTTGTTGTGTGGAAAAGATCCTTCAGCTATTCAATGGTTATGTTCTTGCTTTTTCCAGCTGATGATGAACTGTTACTGGAAAGGCAAGTTAATTAGCTTTAGCTGTCTGCTGTAAGAGAAGAAATTGAATCTTAAATATTAATTCTGTTGATTTAATATAAATGCCTTTTAAGAGCTTCCAGAAAAAGAAGAGAAAATAGAATTGCTGATGGTGTCCTCTTATGTACTCACACAGGGAAAGGGAGAACTCTAACAGGCTGTTATGTATTACACTGGATTTCTCATCTGCAGTCCTTTTGGAGCTATGCTACTGGAGGCAAGAGTTCAATTCACCAGAAAAGGGTATTGCTTCCCCCTGCAAGAGGTAGATGATGTGACAACATGGTAAGAGTATTCACCAGACCCCATGAGCAGTTTACAGTTTGCAGACTACGCTCCAGAACTTCTTCCTCCGATTTATTTTATGTACAGAGTTTTAGACTGGGTTTTTGAACTGATCATTTCAGTTACAGCAAATTTTTCATCATGGATTCTCTTTGTTCTTAACTGATTTCTGCTTGTGATACTTAGACTTACTGATGGATGACACTGCAAAAATGCATTTAAATTATCTACCTGAGTTCCTCTTAATAAATATTAGCATGAATTTTTTCAAAAATTCCCCATCAACATTCTTACAAACAAGCATTCACATTCTCAAAATCTTTTAAAAACTCTTGGAAGAGTGACAAATATTTTTCTTGTAGTTCTGAATTTTAAAGATAATTGTTCCAAATACATCACTGCGATGAGTACAGTAAACATAATTCACAGGAATAAAAATCAGTGGTACAAAGCTACACGATTCATTTACATGAGCTGTAAATAAAGGCTGAGATAGAGATCAGAAATATATATATGGAAAAGATTAGCATACTAAGTAAAATTACAGTTACAACCTCTTAAGACTGATGTCCCAAAGAAACAAAATATGTTTAAGCAAACCATGGCAAATATTTCTTCTAATTACCAGAGAGAGGAGAGGAAAGACAAGTAAGTTATGTATTAGTGTCTAGTATCAAGCTTTAGACAAGAGCAGTATATCAAGGAGTCATAATTTCCTCTGCTGCTGCAGCAACAGGGAAGTAACAGGGGGAAATTTCAGATAGGGAATAACAATTTGCAGCTCCTCAGTCTTCATTTGTGAGTTTACAGAATGGGCAGAGGAGAGAACCACTTTATGTCTGACAAAAATAACCTAGATATGTGATGTTCAACACCGTTAGGTGGATTAATAACCAGCATAAACTACTTAGGTGTACAGCACTTAGCAGCCTCAAACTTTCCCAGTTGTTTCTGTTTCTTAAATACTCAGCTAAACAGAAAGCAGCCTTAGCTGCTACTTTGCTTGGGAAGTGTCCTGGTTTGGGCTGAGATGGAGTTAATTTTCTTCACAGTAGCTGCTTCAGTGCTGTGTTTTGGACTTAGTGTGAGAATAATGTTGATAATACAGGGATAGTTTAGTTGTTGATGAGCAGTGCTTTCACCAAATCAAGGACTATTCATCTTCTTCTACTGCCTTGCCTGTTGGGGGTGCACAAGGTGCAGGAAGGGGACACAACCAGGACAGTTGACCCCAACTGGCTAAAGTGATATTCCACACTGTATGATGCCATGCTGAACAATAAAACTAGGGGGAGTTGGTTGGGAGGAGCACATCACTTCTCGGGGACTGACTGGTATATCACTCAGTGAGTGGTGAGCAAATGCATTGTGCGTCACTTGTTTTGTATGTTCTTTTATCCTTGTTATTATTTTTCTGTCCTACTAAACTCTCTTTATCTCAACCCATGGGTTTTAACTTTTTTCTGATTCTCTCCCCCATCCCACTGGGGAGGAGTGAACAAACAGTTGCATGGTATTTAGATGCCTGCCAGGTTAAACCACAATGGGAAGACATGATGAGTTTATGTTAATTGTGCCATTAAATAATTAATACATAAAGACTTGTATGGACTTTGAAGTCTGGACACCTAACATATTCTTTATCTATGGCTGCCACTAATTTCTATCTGAAATTCATTTTTGTGCCACATTCTCTTGTCTATTTCTTGTTGTGTCTTGTCTTATTGTGTCCATTTCTTGTGGTGTCAATCTTAATTTTCCTTACTGTTTACCCTACCAGTGTGTCTAGAGGGAAGAAATCATATCCTGGTTGTTACCTGTACTTTGCTTTGATTTTCATTGAAAGGAAAGGTAATAGTTTTTTCTCATCATTTGACCAGAAAAAAAATGTCTGTTTATTAAACAGTCAAATCAACGAATTTAGTATAACTGTACAACTACTCTATGGAAGACACTACTGTAAGCTGTCCAGTTCTGTAAACTACTGTGATGCATCAATGCTTAGCAATAATGGGCCAAGACAGAAGCATTCTATTCCAAACCTCTTCCCCAAACATCTGAAAGCAAGTAATCCTGAATGAGATAGGTTATCATCCATAAATGGGATGTTTTGTCCACAGTTAAATAATTCCAAAAACTTTTTAACACTTAATCTACTTTGGTTATAAATAAGGGTGACATACATCCTTTGTGTTAACCATATAACTTCATTTCTACAAAAGAGATCAATAGGAAGTTATCCAAATATTTGCCCTCTGAAAAATCAGGAGAACTGTAAATATCAGAAATTCTTTCCTCTGAACAGGCTTTAATCTGAGTCTGAGCTGGAGCTGCTTGCACTAAGACATTCAGGATGCAGGGTCTTTTACCTGAACCAAGTGCACAATCATTCCTTACACAACCAATTGCACATTAGAGAAGAAAACATGAGTAGAGAAGGATAAAAGAGATCGTTCTGTTTTTAGAATTATATTTTTTTATCAAAGTTCTACTTTTCCAGTGCACATAGGGTAGGTTTGTGAAATGAGATTATTAGGTTCTAGGGAACAGAATTGTCGGTTGAATATATCTTTCATATTATTGAAAAACTAAATAAATTATCAGGGAAATGAAAGAAGAGAAAGGAGACTTTAAAATAAAGCAATAAATGTCCAGAGAATTGGATTCTATCCGTCAACATCTTAGAAGATTATATAGGATGCTAAGAAACTCACTTAGATGTTTTGAAGGTAGCAAGTAATTGTGTCTTCCTATTCTTTAAGTGCTGAACTGAATGTTCTGAGATGTAACAGTCTCATAAGGGAATCAGCTTTTCCCTTTAAGGATGTCTGAAGGACATTTCAAAATCTCATTGCTTCGATGAGTACCTGCATGTAATGTTTTTAGAATACTTTCTTTAGGATGGATAGCACTTGAGATTCAACTAGGACCTTCTAGCTTCTTGAAGAAAAAAAAAAAAAATGCTGCCTTGGTTATGTTGTATCTTCAGTAATTATTTCTATTGTAATCTAGTGATTGTGTTTTCTCAGCACATGGAGGGATTAACATCCTGTTAACAGGATTAATATTCCTGTTTCTTTTGTATACTTTCCCCAAGATCTAATACCTTTTGAATATTTTAAAAAGACAACATTTCAGGAGGTCATATTTAATCAAAGTACAGGCTTGAGAAAAGTATAGAGTAAGTGCATTTATTTTTCTCCTGCCCTTTCCTCTGCGTGCCTTCAGAATCAAAACCAAGGGATTCATGTTGTATGCTTAGCTGTACTACCACAGATGTTAATACAGATTTAAAATAGTCTGTTTGGGTGTTTTTCTTCATACCTATAGATATATACAAAACCTTAAATACATACTGTGGAAGTGAACTGATATATCAAATTGTTTATCAATATATAATGGGCTCTAAGTAACCTTCCCTAGGTAGAGATGCCCCTACTTGTGTAGGGAGGTTGGACCAGATGACCTCTAGAGGTCCCTTCCAGACTAAAACATTCTATAATTCTATATAACCAAGACTAAGATGGGAGGAATTTCTGTGGAATTGATAGATGATCCAGGATTAAATGTAATGAGACATTGGCCCTAACTCTATATTAGAAGTATCTTGAATATTCCTTTCTCTTACATATACCTCAGCAATGCTTCAAACTGTTAAGTGGCAGAAGAAGCTCACAGCCACGTCCCTCACCCCAGTGCCTGTGGACCTGGGATTCCTGGCCAGGCTCAGGGGTGCAGATTCCACCTGTCCATCTGCAAGCTGATCTAGTAATGAAGCCGAGTATGTGTTCCAGAGACACACGGATCCCTTAATCACTGTCATGGCCCATCTGTCCTGGAATCTCTGCCCACATCCCAGTTCCCCTTACCCACTTTGTGAGTCCCCTACACACTGGCAAGTCCAGCTTGATACTTGCTAACAAAACAGGAGCTCATCTCTCATGCACTCTTCATTTGCAGGTCGCTCCAGATGCCAGCAGAGGCCTCTCACCCAACTGATGACCCTACCTGAACCCCAGAGGCTCCCATTTGCCATCTGTTTCAGTTTGAAAATTGCTGGTGAATACACATATCCCCCAACCCCCCACCCTCCCAGTCTGAGGGAGATATAGACCCTCAGCCCCCAGAAGCTGGCCCCAGGCACATGGGCTGTTACCCATGGTCCTGTTCCAGCCACAGGTGCTGAGCCTCCAACATGCTTTATTTGCACTGGTCTGCCCAACATATGGTTTTGTCAGGACATGCTGTTCCTTCCTCTGTGGCTGGAGGTTAAAGACCTCCCCCTGTCTCCAGTGGCTGCACTGGGATCCCATGGGCTCCAGTGGCTAATACCATAGGCCAGAGGTGCCTACAGACCAAGTCTGACTCCAGTACCTGGCAGCCCATCCACTCATGCTGGTCCCTCCAGTAGCTGGCACTTGGGCCCTGCTGTGCACACACACACACTGAGCAGACAAGGAGATACACAGGTAGTTAAGAGAAGATTTAATAAGACAGTCTGGGATGACAGGACAGACTGTGCTGATCAGGCGCAGGGCTCAGCTGGACAAGCACACTGGCCAGACCCATTTTACACTGAACCAGCCCCTGTTATAACCCATCCTGCCTACTCCCATCGTTCCTCCCAGCTCCACTTCCCCTGCACATTCCCCATGGGTTTGTTTGGGTCTACCCATTCCCGGACCTTTCCCAGCCAGTGACCAGGTCTCCCTCATTCACAATCACATCCTTGACAAAGTCCAGGCTGATCTTCCTAGAAGTGGTTTCTGCAGTTTCTTCATAGTCCTTATTTCACCGTATTTCTCAATTGACAAGGTACTGGAACAGATAACCTCGCTGAAATAAGCATTGTCACACGCCCTCATCAATTAGTGTGACTGACTAGGTTTGGTTCTCATCACTGCCCCCCTTTATCATTGTCAGGTTTGTGTCCTTGTATGTTCCTGTTTATGGCTTCCCCCTCTTCTTATTTCCCATTTTTTCATTGAAAAATACCCTTGACCAGATATCCTTAAAGGAACAGGCACTCTCCTACATACCCTTACACAACTTTCGTTGTGCTTTATTACATGTTGTTATGGAAACAACATGAGTACAAGGCCTCCAGTGAGAAAAAAAATCAGGTATCAGTGCAGGGAAAAATATAATGTATTTGTTATTATGTATTTCTAACATTTTATACAGAGTATCACTGAATTTAATCTTGACTGAAGTTCAGAGAAAATATTTGTCTGTCCATGGTCATTTTCAAACACTCTTTTTGTGATCTCTTTGATTCCACTGATAATCAGTAAATATACTTGAGCTTCTGTGGACATTGTGCTCTTAAGGTAAGACTAGATTTGTAAAATAGTAGCGTAGTGTTGCATTCAGGATTTTTGCTCATCCTTCAGAGCTACAGCAGGCATCACTAGAACTTCACATAACTTACACTTTCTATCAGTTTTGACACTATTTCAACTGAACAGCCTTTTGTGAGAACAGTTTTAAGTGATTCATTTGAATTGGACAGTAGGAAATAAGAAGGGCCTGTTTAGCAGAGGTAAGAACTCTCACTCTCAAGTTTCTACAAACAGTATGAAGTTTTGGCATTCATCTTTGGGTTTCTAGATTATCACTAATTTACAATTTAAAATTAAAATTTACATTAAAAATCTTCTGCATTTTAAATTAAAATGCTGTATTTTGTTTAGCATGCAAGTGTTGGAATTTTCAAGAACTGGAGGAAACAAGATTTTGCAGGAGGTTACTTAGTCTTTGGTTTCTGTGGAAGACAGATGAGATCAAGTGCCACTCCCCAAATATCAAACCAGGGGAATACTATCATATATTCAAATCAATAATAAAAAAAATAGAGACAATCTCCATTTTACTTGATGAGACAGTGAGATACCTTTGCAAACTCTTTCAATTTCATGTTGATAATGAGATAAAGTAAGGCAATCCTGAAAAACACCCTTTGGAAAAACAGGAAATAAAAATATATCAAGATATGTGACATAGTTGTTCTTTCTATGACTTTTTATTAAATATTGAAGTTCATGTGTTCCTCAAAATCTATTGCCCATGTTTGATGTACTCTCAAACCTATGTTCTGAGCAGTTATCATAAATGTCTCCAGTTCTGACTTTGTTATGACATAATCTGGAAGTCCTAGTCAAATATTCAGGGATTTTAAAACATAACAAGAGTCATATGTGGCCTTGTGACAAAGATAGCTCATGGTATCCTGGGCTTTATTAGACAGTCTTTGCCAGCACGTCAAGGGAGGTGGTCTTTCCCTTTTTCTCAGCACTGGTGAGGACATACCTGGAGTGTTGAGTCCAGTTCTGAGCTTCTCAATACAAGAGAGATATGGACAGAACCAGGTTCTTTCCAGTAGTGCCCAATGACAAGACAAGAGGCAATGGGCACAAACTGAAACACAGGAGATTCCATCTGAACATCAGGAAACATCTTTTTACTGTGAGGGTGACTGAAAAGGTTGTCCAGAGAGGCTGCCTGTAGATTCTCCTTCCATGGAGATAGTCAAGAGCTGTCTGGGTGTGGTCCTGGGCAATTGGATCTAGGTAGCCCTGCTTTAGCTGGGGGACCAAACCAGATGACCTCCAGAGGTTCCTTTCAAACTCAACCATTCTATGACCGTGAATACAAAAGTAGTCCCCTTTGTCAAGTCCTCTAAATTTAACAAGAAGGCTCCCCTTCCCAATATTGTACAATCCAACTTTATTGCAAGAAGTCTAAGGTGAATTAGAAAATTTAATTTAAAACATGGTTCTCAGGAGAAATCCAAGTAGCATGGTCTCTGTTCATTTTCACAGTCATTTTAGTAGGTTTCTAGCTGACACTGGTTTTAAATTACTTGAATAATCTAATATGAGTGAAATCCCAGGTTCATAGTAATGAACTTCTGTAGAAGATCATATCTTCTCCAACTCCTACTCACACTCAAATGTACACATACATTAATGCATAAGAGTGAAAATATAAATACATGTTCTTTGGGCAGGGACTGTGGACATAAAATTGCTGTACTTTCTTAAGATCCAGTAGATAAAACATCTTGGTAAAAAATCACTATTTGGTGCATATGTTTATTTATTTATTAATGGCTATACTAAAGCCTGTAGAAAATTTAATGGGTTATTTAAATATGGAAAAAAAGCATATGAGTTTATGAAGAGGAGATGTAGAGCATCTTAAGTATTTAAATTAGTCATGGTTTGGTAATGTCAGACAGTTTTAAAACACAGGTGATGGTCAAGATATTTCTGTTCCCTAAAATCTCTGGTATTTGAATGATATATTCCAATTATTTTAATTATTTTTTTTTCTATAGCATATTGTAAAAGCAGCAGTAAACAGTCTTATTATTGTATGTACTTTACTCACAGTAGGGATTTTTTCAACCTAAATTGTCTGGGACCTTTTAAAACAGTTGATAGTTGTCTTAAATTAAAACAATCCATCAATATTACAGTATACTAAGCCCTAATCCTTCAAATAAAAGATATGTTGTGCCAAACATGCACATCTAGACAAACTTATTTCCTTGATAATTTAATGCGTATTCTAAACTCTATTCTTACCCAGTTCTTTTATTATGATAACATGACTCCATCACTGCAGCTAGGGACAGGCAACTCCCTAATGTCACCGTAATCATTAAAATGTTTTTTTCCCAAAATATGTATTTAAAACCGCAGCAAATTGACATAGCCCTTTTTAGTCAAATAGCTTTAGATTTTATAGTCTTTGTTTGCTTTCTTAGCTCACATTGAACCATGTGAGCAAGACACATACTTTTTCCTAAAAAAATTCAAGATGAAGTGACTAATCTTCTGTTACAGACAATACAAGCCTATCATCCTAAACAATGTATATTTTATTTTTTCTGACACTCAGTAAATTTCATTTACCAGAAGTCATAGTGACATACGAAAAACAAAAGGTTCTTTTAGCATAAAAGAACAAGACCTGACTGCAATAACTTCCCTTGTTCTGGTGTCTTAGTCATTTTAGGATCTCAGAAGCAATTAACTGTTGTTGACTGATTTAATCAAATGCATTGCTCTGGCTCCCAAGGGCCAGTTAAATCATTTTACGGTATGAACAGCCAAGCTATAACAATCTCCACTCTGGTATTGAATAAAACACTTGCCAGCAAAACACAAGACTGTCTTTTAAATTGTTTGGTGCTGCTAGCTGAATATAAACATGGGTGGGATAACACCACTGAAAGACTAAAAAAGCTCATCAAATTGAAAGAAAACCGCTCAAATTTTTCTTAGGAACATTGAGACTCAAAATATTTACTTTTTCTTTATACATATATATATATGTATATATAAGTGCCATCTTGTACTCTTTAGGAAGTGCAATTGACCACCTCATGCCACCATTTTTATTCCAGATCTACAGTTGAAAACATTCTGAGTTTTTCTGGCTGAAATGGACATTATATTAGTAAAATACATCACAAATGGAAAACATATATCAAAGCCGCTACAAGAGGAGAGATTTCTGCAGTTTAAATTACAACTGCTTTTGGACAGTTAACCTACACTGTTAGTTATCCATAACATACAGAAGTAAAATCTTAGCAAGAGGGATTAAAGTTGCTTCATTAAATAATCTATTTATATTCGCACATTTATTGTTCTCTACAAATTCAAAATAAGTTGCTAATGTCTATGTTTTACCCATTTCATCTCCTGTGAATTTATTGCAACAATACTCTTTGCAAATGTACCCCCCCTTCACTTTCTAATTCAGGAAATAAAACTTCTTGAAAGTAGTAATTGCTTTCATAAAAACTTACTTCTCTTGTGTACTTAAATCTTTAATTGAATTATTGAAATATTATGTGCTACTAATCTACAAAAATATTAACAGAAACCTTTTTGACTTATGAACCTCTCATAAATGGAAAAAAACTATGGAAAAAAGACATTCTTCCATTTCAGGAGTAAAAATTGCCTGCTGCTGAAAGTCATCAGGTTTTTTCCCATTTACATTTGGACTAATACTGGAGAAAAAGTTACATGCAAACAATGGAAGACAGCAATTTCCCTCCACAAATCTTCCTTAATTAGTTTTGATCCAGTCACAGGGTAACATATGAAGAAAATAAACAAGATATAAGTAAAAGACAAGCATTGTTTCTTCCTTTCCCATGGAAGTGTGCATTTTCAATGTCAAAGAAAATCAGAAACATTTAAGAAGTATGTTGCTTGGAAAGAATCTTGTAGATGTTGACTGCAAAGCCCTAGATCAAGAGATAACATTGATGACAACCACTGGTGGTTTTTTAGAGAAAATAAAAGCTTAACAAAAATCTTCAACTGTTTCAATTAAAGAAAAACATTCTTACACTCCCCATAAGTAGAAATCTTCTGGAGGCTTTGCCTTCTGGCTTCTCAGAAAGAAGTAATTTTTATTAAAAAAGGGCTTGACTTTGACTACATATGCTTTAGACAGGCCTTGCTCTAGATAGACATGTATGATGTTGATAGAAGGTTTTCAGTATTACACCTGATGGATATTCTACAAAGAAATTCCCAAGGATTAGACTTGCTTTATTGCAGATCCAATATCTGAGGCAAGTGGCAATCTGGAGATACATCATTTATACTATTACATACTTGTATCTCTACTGAAATGAATGGTGTTATTTTCTTATATGATTTGTTTTGACAGTAGAAAAATGTATTTTAAAAGAGCAAGATTGTCAACACTATTGGTCAAAAGGCATATCATCACATTTCCTTTTTTCTTTACTTATTTAAAATATTTCTGACTAAAGTAGAGCAAATATGGATTTACTGAATGAAACGCACAAAAATTACTCTACATTGACTATGAAAGTCTGATCCAGAAGATAGAAGAAATCATCAGAATGAGAAACATTTATTACACATAGTCCTGGTCCAGTGAGTTCTCACCAAGAGTGATGTAGGAGTATAAGGAATAAATTGATCAACTAAGTCTTATAATTCCTAACTTGAAGAACTTCATTTGCAGAGGAACTTCAGTTTGCTTCATTTGTTATGTTGAGCTAACTAAAATAACTCTCATGCCCACCACAGTTACCCCATGAGACTTCAAAAAGTTGCTGATGTGCTGAACAGGACTTGTGCAACCAGCCCTCTTAAATGCCCTCCATTCTTTATAGATAATTTGTGGAGAAAGTGTAGTGGTAAAATAAATATGAGAAGGAAATAAGACTTCTCTGTGAAGCAGTTACCTTTTCAAATATTATAGGAACAGAGTGTGATCTGACTTCCATGTGGACTTCTTAACCATTGACTTATCCTACCCTTGTTTGTGCCAATTAAGCTCTCATTTTTGCATCCACCACAATATAAATTATTGTCATCAATATATTCAAAGGAAATATGAAGCAGCAATTTCCCTCTGATGACTTTTGCTAAAAGCTCCTTGATCTCTGTTGTGACATTTTCTGTGGCTTCTGGGCATGAATGTCATATGTTCCCTCTGACTCAGCTACAGGAAAAAAATCATCCCAACTTTTAGACTTTGACTCCTAAGATGTGTGTCATTGAGCCAATATGTGGTCTCAGCTTTGTTCACACATTAATTGCAATTATACAATCCTTGTACTTTGTTAATAGACTTAATTAGTTAGTGAGAGCAACAGCTGTAATAAAATTATTTGTCAGTTCTATACCAGAAAAAAAAAAACGCCTGCTTCCTATTTGTTAGCAGCATATAAGGCTCAGGAAAGTTGGGTGGCTTGAATAGGAGCAAATGCTTGCTTTCTTTCTTTCTTTCTTTCTTTCTTTCTTTCTTTCTTTCTTCCTTTCTTCCTTTCTTCCTTTCTTCCTTTCTTCCTTTCTTCCTTTCTTCCTTCCTTTCTTCCTTTCTTCCTTCCTTTCTTCCTTTCTTTCTCTCTCTCTCTCTTTCTTTCTTTCTCTCTCTCTCTCTTTCTCTCTTTTTCTCTCTTTCTCTCTTTCTCTCTCTCTTTCTCTCTTTCTCTCTTTCTCTCTTTCAGCAGTAGATCTTTTTATGAGATGACATGGTAACATTTTCTAACCATATCACCATTTATTTTCAATAAGGCATTTATCAATGTAACAGCCATCTCAGAATGTAACAAACCTCTATATCACTGTTAAAGAACCCATTAATTGATTAGTAGAATTTTGTTATGGTAGAGAAAAGAAATATAGAGTTCCTTTTAACAAAAATTAAATCCATGTATTTCTTTTTTTAAGTCTACCATAAAATCGTATAGATGATAAACTAGCAGGAACCAGTCACATACTGTTGATCCAGTGTAGCTTTTGCACAGTACTTTGCTTCATGAAGGTAAGCATAAGGGATATGGGTTATCATGAACTACTTCCAGTCCTCTAACAAAGTAATTTTGCAATGAGCCCAGTTCCTTTTAACTATGTTGCACCATAGTCTGTGGTATAGTCAAGTCAGTGGAAACAAATCTTTTTGAAATCCTTTTACATGGAAATTACTGAAGCAAAATAGATATAGGATTGCATAACTTGAAGGGGAGAGAATTGTATTTTGGAAGCAATTTCATTTTTTTCAATATCATTTTGGTGTTTTTTTGTTCATTTGTACATTTTTTTTTAT
>JANHGN010013565.1:0-13072 GCA_024605025.1 Megaceryle maxima | reverse complement strand
CATGACCAGAATCCACTGGTGATCTATCAGCGTCGCGGCAAGCCGCGACATCTGCGCGGAGGGTGGTGGGGTGGGCTGGTAGTGGAGCGGGAAGGGTGGAGGAAAAAAAGGGTTAGCTGAGGTATTTATGACCAGGCTGTGGTGTGTGGTGACATGCACCAAGATTCATCTATTTCACTTCTGCACATTGAAATCAGGAGTCTAGTTTAAGCCAGCTGCCCTAAGCTCCCTCTGTAGTCAATGGACAAAAATTTGAACCTATCTGATTGTAGGAGATTGCAATAGCAGAGTACCAACTATGTCAAATGAATGACTTTTCAGTCCTGAAGTTAACAGTCAATGTTAACTGAAAATAGAAAATCTATGGACTCAGTTAGGAACTACATACAGCTACAAAAGTAACAGAACCAAACCGAGATGATGTCAGAATCCCAAATGACCCATAGTGCTAAGTGACTGTCAGCTGTGTAAAAGAAGTAGAAGAGATTCTCAAGCCATTTTGGACTAGCATAGTAACATCAAGTTTTCAATTCAGAGTGCACAGTGGTACGACATACAGCTTCTTCTCACTCACCCACCCAGAAGTCCATAGGCCACTTTACAGAGAGATCAAATAGGCAGGCTGCCTCCCACCTCCCAGTCCAGGCGGAGGTGTCTATGCTGTGATTGCTCCTTTCTAGTAGACACTTTTTTGTCTGTCTATATGCACATGTATATTTATAGTCATAGATCTATAAACATGCTATCTTGTGTTTATTCACACACACTCACATCTATATCATATTTCAATGTTTTTATGCTGCAGAAAGTGTAGGAGTTGATGATGGACTGAAAAAAGCAATCAAGATGACAGCCCATCTGTTTGCTGTATCTCACAGACAACATATTTAATTTGAAATATTCTTATATGTTAAAAATAATCCCCACATAATCAATATAACTAAGTTTTATAAATAATATATTATTGATATGCCTTTCTCCATAAATTTCACCTGAAGAGTACATAAGCTATTATGCAGAGGAGATGAGAAGCTCTTCCCACTTCTTTTGGAGGGATCTGTTAGGAATTCTGGGTTCTCAGAACCCTGAAAGACAAGCTAATAATATGCTTATTTCTCCCCTCCCTACCCTGCTCCTTTTGTTTCAGAAACAAAATAAAATAGATACACATTTTGTTAATTAAAATTCTTTTTTTTTTTTTTTTTTCTTCCCCCTCTATGAATACTGGCTATTGTTACTTTCTAAAATAATCTTTTGTGGATTTAACAAATGTCAGACTTTCATCAGGATTCTGCACCAGCATTCTTGTCTAGAGAGATCTACAAAATTTAGTTAGAATAGAAGCAACCCGGTAATGCAAATGAGTTATTTGAATACATTTTTTTTTTTACATCTGCTCATTATGTAGTGTGTCAAAGACAGCTGACTCCTTTCTTAATTTTATCATGTGGGCCTTTTGTTAATGTTTTAATGTAGTTTAGTTAATAAACTACTTCTCATTTTCTCTATATACTACCCTCATTCAGACCCACCATGTTTTATAATCTTAATAGCTTTGTTTTTAGTTTGGGGAATATCTTTAGATTCAGAATCATTTAATATACAGGCAAGTTCAGTCCTGTACACGTGAAAAAAATTTCTCTAAGCAGAAATGTTACAAACTACCATACACTTTTTTTTTTTCCCCTGCAAATTTTTAGAGAATGTTTTAAATTTGAATTTAAACCTTATTTTACTCTATGCAATGCGTTATGTAACAGAAAGGTGCAGATCGCACAGTTAAACTGTTGGTGCTAACGTCTACTGAAGATGTGGGGCCACCTCCTGGCTTTGCTTACACCTGTACAAATATGGACTTACTTCATGAACCCCTCTAGATTAACATAAAATTTGAGGTTTCATAGAAGTATGTCAGGAAAGCATAGAAATCAGATGAGTTATGTACCTATTTCCTTTAAAATCTTTTATAATTAAGCTAAGATCATGGTTAGAATATTGTTCTTAGGGGAAAGATAAGTATTCTTTAACAGGATTAAAGACAAATAGCTTACAATGTTAAGCTGTTTAACTGGGATAATGAAAACCAGCTTTGATATGAGCTACTCAGACTTTTGCAAAAAGCCACATAAAACTTATAATGGCTGAAGTCTTCCAAGTGAGGAAGCAATGGATGTTTCTTTAAAGAGCTGAATCTGCCATGTGGGATAAATCACACAAACTTATGGTTTCAAACATCTCTTCAGACTGTTTTTTTCATATCCCAGACCAGAGACAAATATGGACAAAACATAACAAAAATGGCCATTATGAGGAAAAAAAAGGGTCCAATTATTCAATATCCCCTCTGTCAGCATGGCTAGTACCAATTCCTAAGAAACACATGTAAGGAAAAAAAGAGTACAGGAAGGAACACCACTGTTTCACTGAGCACTGGTTTAGAGGCTTTCTGAGTTAGACACTTTTCTGTTTCATTGCCATTCCTAGGTCCAAACCAACTTAATTTATTTAATCTCTTTTTGAGTGATACACGCATCAGGTCCATACACTGTCCTAAAGAACAGGTCTCACAGTTTAAATTTGTACTGTAAAGAAGTATTTCCTCTTGCTTTTCTGGCCTGGTAGTTGGCTGCAATGCCCTAGTTCTTGAATTATGAGAACAATTAATAAATCATTCTGTTGTCACGCTTTTCACATCATTCCCAACTTTACAGCTCTCAATCATCTCCTTCAGTAATTTTTTTCTGAACTGAAAAACTGTATTCCCTATTTTTCATCCCCCTTGTTGTTCATCCACCCTTTATGGAAAATAATAAACCTGGACCATTTTATTGCCATAAACCAAAATGAAACTACAGAGGAAAATGGGAAACTTTTCTAGACTTCCTAATTAGGAAAGTCTTTGAAGATAGGTAAAATTCTGTAACAAGATTAAGGAAAATTAGTGGCTAAGATGTTGGCAAACCGGTTGGAGGAAGCCAGCAAAGAGGCCTGTAACTTAAAATGTCAAGTGAAGATAATATATAAATGAATGACAGAATAAGAGCAATTGCTTCTTGGGCATACACAAATAAATGATGGAGTCAAAGATATATTTGTTTAACTAGAAAACCTCCCAGTCTAGGATCTGATGCAAATTGTGTAATTAATTTTTATATGGAACTAGGAGAAATCACCAATGATCGCTGCCAAATTTCAACTGGAAGGAAAGAAACCACCCTTTCATGCAGTTCAGGCTAGCCAGATGAGACTGAATAGAAAGACGACTGTAGCCAAGTACCCAGTAAAATCTTTGGCCTAAGTCATGTAAAGGAACCTGTAGATACAAAACGTAATGCCTGCAGAGTCCTGGTCATACTAATGAAAATCTGCAGTGACCTAAAGGCTCCTGGACTGCCATTTGCAAGATCCATACCCTAGGAAAAGGATTTTTGACATAGGCAACTACCTGAACAGGCCAGCTGGAAGACAAATAATGAGTGTGGTAATTCTCCTTTTGAACTAACTATGACCAAGGATAAGCTTTCTTATAATGGAGAAAAGATTTGAAACAGGAACAGTTGTAAAAGCAAACTTCAATAAGCATATGAAAATTAGGAGTGTGGGGAATTCTGCAATATAGACAGGTGGGAAAGTAGACAGAGGACACAGACTGGGGCAGCTGCAGAAGACTGTCCTGGGAGTGTTATCTCCTGAGATTTGAGCAGTCACTGTTGAGATCAGAACAGACTGAATTTATTCCTTTGGATTGGGTGAAAGGAACAGAGAATGTATCTATTTTTATTACTGTGATTCCTTTACATATTTTATGTTTTATAAGAGGACACCATATCTTTGTTTCACAGTTTTAACTCAAACACACAAATATGCACCCAAAATCTACCTAAAGAGACACTTTTAAATTATGAAGACTTACATTTTGGCTACCTCAAGAACCATCTCTTCCTTTTGTAATTACTCAGCTAGTGAGTATCAGCTGTACCTAATCTGTTGAACAGAAAATACATAAGAGCAGAGTATTTTTAGAAAAGAATCCTACACTTTCAAATGTAGTTCCACTTAAAAGATCAGAAATTGCTGACTTTTAGGGGAGTTTGCGAACCTTTTTCTCTTGCTTAGGATTTTGAAGAGGAGGAAGGGTAGCTAGGAGGGAAGAAATTATCCTTCTTAATCCCAGTGGATTCTGAGTAAAAGTAATAATTTCAGACTTTGTAAAAAGCTATCATTAACTCAAATATAGGATGATTGAAATTTACAAAATAAAACATTTTTTAGAAATAGCACTATATGAAAAAAAATTCCTTTATTTCCCAAGAAAAATGAAAGAAATTTGCTGAGAATCATATTACTAAAGTTTGCCCTGAGAGATAACATAATAATTGACTGTATTTAGAAAGCAACTGATTCATTAGAGAGGATTCATTAGTCTCATTCAGGTTCAGTTTGAATTAAAACCAGACCTAGTACTTTGAGGAGTGAGCAGGCAAGAACACATGACTGAAACGGACTTCTTGAGTCATTGAGGCTGCAAGTCCCCTGCTGCAGGACTTTTAAATCCATCAAGTTTGAAGAGACTTAGCATTGACAAGTGGCCATATTAACACCTTCATTTTTCAGTCTGTCATCAGGAGGTATTAGATGCTTTGTGTCAACTGCCCTGCTTCATGGTACTTCTACAGGAGTGAGAGAGGCACAATAAGCCTCAGGGTCTGATTCTTTGCAACAATCCTGTTTAAGAAGATTAACTAATGAGAATATCTGGATCCAACTGCAAAACAATCTTTTCAGTTGGCAAGGTGGTGGGAGGAAACAGTTAAATGAAGATTAATTGGGGTAAGAAATAATGATGCTGCTACAAAATACTATTTTCATTGTAAGTACTGAATATGACGAATCTGGGTAAATGGTCATATGAAAATCAGGTTAACAGAGTTCTTAAAGAGCTTTGGAGTTCAACAGTAAGGAACACATCTGTACTTCCTCATGACTGAGATACTTTTTACCTTTTTCTATAAAAAAACTGCACTCTCAAGGCCAAATATTTATTATTCAACATTGCATTAAATACCTCTGCAAAATCAAAAGACAAGGTACATGCTCAGAACCATTAAATGATGAATTTCAGTGGAATGAAGTTGCATTCCTGTGCCTTTTATGGTTCTCAAATATCTGTCTGTACTGGCATTTATTTTCAGAACAAACAGAAGTAAAATTGTAATTATTCTTCTATGCTAACAGTTTGGTTATTGTATTAAAAATGTTGTAATTTGTGAAACGGCACTACTCTGCTTGTGCCTGTTTCTTCAACAATACGATTTTCCATCACTTTCACAAAAGGAGGTGCAGTAGTTCTTCTCTAAATTATATGAACCATAGTATGTAATTACTTGCAAAATAACTTGTTAATTCTGAGCATTTGTTATGACCTTCCACTGAGCAATATGCTGCCTGATGGCTTATGTTCATTTCTCCATCAAGCTAACAGTATCCCCCCGAAATTATTTTCTGAATGTTCATCTTGCTTTCTTTGTTGAATCATAATAATCTAAATATTTTTCCCCATGAAGTATAGTGCTGTATATAAAAACAATGTGAGAGAGGGAGAGAGAGAGAAATCCTTTTCTTGTCCTATTTCCTCCTTTTTCATGGGGAGGAAACACTTTGTTCACATGCCCCATTTTCTTTCCTAGCCACTGAACGACTGCGTAAACCAAGCCTGAAGGCCTGAAATTGTAAAAGAGAGACCATGTACCTAGTTTGTAAGTGTGCAAGACTGTATTTTGGAACGAAGCAAAGGAATTTATTCAAAAATGATGTCTAAATAGGTATTGATAATACACCCCTTGCCACGGTTTACCCACTGTTCTGAAAAAAATGTGATTTGCTGATTTTTATTCAGTCTAAACGCTATCCATGCATCTAGCTTTGCTGTCAGAGTGAAAGGGACACAAGTAACTCAGTGAGAAACAAAACTGAGTAAGAATAAGAGGCAGAATCCTGAAGGATCTTGAAGTTCTGGATACTGAGGTTAAATTTATTTGGGCTAAAAAGAGAGAAAAAGCCTATTAGAGCAGTAGGTAAGGGAGACTATTTTAACTACTGAATACAAGAGGACATGCCAACACACCTATTGGCAAGAAAAGCCAAGGTACCCTGGGCTGCAGGAGAGAATTGGGTATACAGCACAGAACTGTACAGCGTAAGAGCAGCACTCGACTACTTTTGGGGAAAGGTGTTACTATAAAATAGTGTTTGCCTTAAACCCCACATTGTTTACATTTTTTTTCTACAGGCAGGTCAAAACTAATCTCTTTTTGCTCAGAGAGCAGTAATTCAAGTCTCATCATTCCTGTGTCACACTCCTGTCTAGTAAAAATAAGTAATCCATCTTAATGAACTAAGCAAGGATCTATCATAAACTGCTCAAGAAAGAGCAGGAAAAATAGCTCCAGGAATAATCAATGGTGAAGTCTTTAATTTAATAATTTAATTTCATTGTTTAAATTGATCTCCTTCCTGCTAAGGTCTGAGGGTTTGCACAGCAAAGCTTTACTATATTTTCAATCAGGTAAGGAGTGGGTGGAAGCAATACTCATCACTAAGAAATCATTTCCACACCTGTATGTGAATTTCACTGTTCTCTCTTGGAGCACTTCTATGGCTTTCTTCACTCATGCCTGAAATATATTCAGTTTTACACATGATCTACATATGGAAAAGGATCTGTAGATTGTCTCTGAAGCTGTCTCTTGACTGATCAAAGGAAAAAAGTCCCATACTTTTGTTACTGCAAATGTATTACAAAATGAACTGAAGAACTAACAGTGTAGAACTTGTATGGAAGTCACAGAAATCAAGCTGTTGCTTGGTTGCCGGAGAAAACTGTTGCACGTTGACCTTCTCACCATGTCCCAGTTCAGAAGACAGGAATGAAGCAGTTAAATCAGAACAGTATCTATCACATATATAGAAAATATAATTTTTCACTGGAACAATTACAGAACTTAGAAACAGAGAACTCTATTATCTCAGCTAGTCATTGTCAACGCTGGAGCAAGGGTCTTCACTCTCAGGCAGGCCATTCATGAAAGGACCAAAAGCCCTAGCAGCATGATGCTATCAGTTGCTGTATGTTGCATGAATTACCTTTTTAAAAATAACTCAGCATGTCTACAATATACTATGAATTGTTAGGAAGAAATTAATTTACTATCTTCGCTTACATAAATTTGGATTTAAATTTGTCCAAGAGCCCAATTGATGACATAATCCCTCAGAAAGAGCTAACATACCTCATGCCTTAGCATCCAACCAAAAATCACACATCCAGCTGGCAATTCTCTGCTCAGCCCAGGCTGAGAAGAGAATATGAGACAAGCTCCAGTTCAGGACTGAAAAATACCATCAGTATGAATAATCCTGTCCTGATGCACACAGAGCCCAGCAACGCTCAGTGCTGCAGCCTGCCAGGGCAACTGCAGCTGCCAGGCATGAAACCTAAGTGTGTCATTTCTAGACATCTCCTAAGGAAAAGGTTCTTACACAGTTATGCTGTCTGCCCATTCTTTTCTCCTTACTAACTTTGAAACCTATGGAACACTTGCATTCAAGTTCCAGAGTTGATAGAGATCTTAAAGGTAGGAGTTTCCTACAGGTTTAATGAAAATAAATGGCTGCTAAATGCGGCAAATCAGTGCTTTTCTGAAGGAGCCTGAGCTCAGGTTGGACTGTGCCAGTCACCATTTACACAGCTTGTCTCCCACTAGGATGGGATGTGAGAGAGGGATAAGAGAGCTCCAGGGATTTAGAAGATTTGATGCCAACTGTATCCTGGGTTGCATCAAAAGAAGTGTGGCCAGCAGGTCAAGCAAAGTAATTCTGCCCCTCTGCACCACTCTGATGAGAACCCACCTGGAGTAGTGTGTCCAGCTCTGGAGTCCTCAGCACAAGAAAGACATGGACCTGATGGAGCGGGTCCAGGGGAGGGCCACAAAAATGATCAGAAGGCTGGATCACCTCTCCTATGAAGAAAGGCTGAGAGAGCTGAGCTTGTTGAGCCTGGAGAAAAGAATGCTCCAAGAAGACCTTACTGAGACCCTTCAAAACATAAGGAGGCCTATAAAAAAGAAGGGGACAATCTCTTTAGCAGGACCTTTTGTGACTTTTGAATTAAAGGAAGGTAGATTTAGACTAGATATAAGGAAGACATTTCTTACAAAAAGGGTGGTGAAACACTGGAACAGGTCGCCCAAGAGAGGTGGTAGAAGCCCTGTCCCTGGAAACATTCCAGGTCAGGTTGCATGGGACTCTAAACCACCTGATCTAGTTAAGGATGTCCCTGCTTACTGCAGGGGGGTTGGACCACATGACCTTTAGAAGTCCCTTCCAATTAAAAGCATTCTATAATTCTATAATCAAGAACTGCAGTCTGCTGAGTAAGATGAGAATTATTGTTGAGAGGAGACACGTAGGCTCTGATATCTCTCATATCTGTAGAACAACTGAAGTTAGGAAGAAATAAAAAACTTAAAATACGTATATAGAAAAAAAATATATGCATATATGGGTATATTTTATATATATCTCTTTGACAGGAGTGCGTATGTCTCAAACATATTTAAATCAGGTTTGCTTTATTTTCTAATTTTTTTCAAAGAATCGAAAACTTTCCCTCTACTTTTCATTACCAAATTAAGAGAGATACTTCAAAAAGGCACCTTAATGTAGCATAAAGTCCAGATGAACTTTTAATCCAAAATAAATACAAATTTTAAGACAGCTGGCTGATTTTTGCTTTTGCACTGAGGATGGGTGAAACTATAACGTGATTTCCTGTTCCCAACAAAGAAGTAATTTTCAATTACTGCTCTTGCTTATTAGAAACTACAACACTTGTATAACTCTGATATAAAAAAACCCAAGGGGTGATACACTAACAATAAATAATTACTGAGTCCAAACAGTAGCAGAAGATTAATTAAGGATTACAGATGTGGGCAAGAAGAATGCATGACACCTAAGAAAAAAATAAATGTCTGATTGCTCATTTACTCTGCTTTCTCAGGACTGTCCTAGTCACTCCAAGCAGTCCTGCCCAGTTCTCTTTCAAAAAAGCTTTTTTCACTTGCTATAATCTTCCCCAGCTGCTATTCTTCCTTTTAACTCCCTTGTTCCTCATTCTCACACTCTAACCTGCAGCCAGACCCATGCTGTCATTTAGACCTCCCCATGTATGCCTACTTCTCCTGATTTCACTGGTGTAATTGCTGAATTCCTCCAAACTCCACTTCCCTCACCTCTTGACTCTTTCTCCCACATTAAAGTCTGCCTTGCTGCCTCCTGCTGCTGTTCATACTCACCACTCATTTCTGCTTCTAGGCTGTGGTTCATCTTTGAAGAGAATCTTTTCAACAAGCTGTCTACTACTAGTCACAGATGCTGAGCACTTCTTCCTGGATCTGTACATTTTTTCTAGTACCTTCCTTTGATATCAATATTATCCTATGATATCAGTATCTTCCTTCCATACTGATTTAAGACCAATGTCTTACATGCCTCTTTTCACAAGAACTGAGAGAACAGTTTCTTCTTAATACTTGTAATTATCAAGTGTTTTTTCTACAATCTAGAAAATTCCTAGGAGGTCACAGTTTTCATGTCTGCTTTCATGGCAAGGCACTTTCCGTGCCGTGAAAACAAAAATGCATCAAAATGTGTTCGCTTCTCTGGTATTTTGACACTGGACAGACATACCACAACTCAGGATGAGAGGTGGAGAAATAGCAGGAATTGATGGGCTGAAGGTGGAACTGAAAAATGCACTTAACTCTGCTAAAGGGAAGGAATGCAAATTAGCTAGAAATTACTAATTAGCGACCTATGAGGTATTTTCAGATGGAGACCAAATTTCTTGGTAATATGCCAAAAAATTAGATGGAAAATTAAGTTCAAGGATCTTAATGAGTTTTATCTGTGTGATGACTGACTCTGATTTCAGCTACCTCTATCCCGTCCACATTGCTATATATAGGTTAAAAAAAAATTATGAAACTCAAAGCTGTAAAACTAAGAATAACTAATGTGGTGATAGAGGCTACAGCAGGATTTACACGCAGGTGAGTATTATGAGCACATTGCTCTGCCATCCACCTTATCTGCCTGAATTTAATTATCTTTGCAGTCTACTCACTCAAAGGTAGATTAAATTAGCCAAGGCATTATAAAGCTACAAGGTGTTACAGAGGGTGCACACAGGAAAATAAGTCCTCCATCATGGAGGAATGATTGCAGGAAATTATAGGCTATACTTACAGTACCAAAGCCTACAGGGACAGACACTGACTTACAATAATCCTTACGGTTTCTTAGCCCACTCCCTACCACTATTTTGACCCATGCCAGCAGAGGATTCCCAAGAAGCAGCTTAGGAGACAGCATGGGCACAAGAGGATTCCAATAGCTCTTAGGGGATGAGGTGATATCGTTCAGAGGAAAGCTTAAGCTAGGTTAGCCACGTGGACATCTGCCCCATCTTGCTCTCAGAACCAGAGACAGACCCTGGTCTTTTTATTTATCTGTACAGCTGTAACCTTAGGTGATCATAGGAGTGAGAGCTTTAGACGTCTCTCAGAAGGAGACCTTCAGATTCCTTTCCATATATTATGCAGATCTTCAAACATCATATGAGTATAGGATTGCAACAAGGTAAAATAAAATCACAGATAGTTTCTTAGTCCAGGAAAGCTGAGAATCTGCAACATGAACAAAGCTGGCACATGTTTAAATTCATCTCCCAATGAGCAGAGACAAGCATGGTGGCAAAAGCCAAGATCCAGCCTGGACCATGTGAGAAAATTAATTTCAAAATTGCAAAGAATCCTTTTCCCAGTGGGGTTCTGTTCAACAATTCCTAGAATCTGCCAACACGCTGCATGAAAGCACTTGCTTAAATGGAATAGCAAAAGGCATGCAAGTTAATGACTTCTACTGTGCACTGAGCACTTACAGACCTCTTTGTAAGGAAGCTGCTGAACTGACTGATCTGTTCATTTTCATGCAGCCTGATCAATAATGGGTACCTGTTGCTGGCACCTGGTTTCTGTCAGCACATTCATGGAATATGAGGAGTCTTTTAGTTTGTGTGCTTGCTGAGAAGAAGTGCTTTTAAAGGAAACTCCTACAGCAGCATAGTCTTCAGCCAACAGGTAGCTTATGGAACAGCACAGTGAACAGTGCTCTACAAACTTCTATGTCTTTCTTTCTGTCCCTTTACTGATGAAGATTTGACTTTGGCTATTGCTAAGATGGTGACATTAGACCACAAAGTGTAGTAACAGCAGCAGCAAGACAGCAGCTGAAGGGTTTCTCTAGTTCTCAGCCTTCAGTGGTCATAGCAAAGAAAGGGAGCTGAAGCAGGAAACAAGTTTGCTTTTGTGTGAAAAGTGGATTCACATGCCTTCCCTCCCTTTGTGAGGGTTGGTTTCCCTCAAATGTACCACTAACTTTAGTGGAATTACTCATATGCTTAATAGCAAACACATGTACTCAGCTAATTTCCAACATTCAGAAATAATATTCAACCTCAGAAATAAAATCAGAATGTCTTTACAACAGGCAAACAATAAAGTCTACCTAACCTTTTTTCTTCCTTCAGGTTACACGTATTCATATAAAACAATTTTATTTGCATCCTCTGGATGGGAGCTTGGTTTTCAGCCAGGTAATGCAACTCATTATATACAGAGATCACGAACTTAAATGACTTTTCACTCCCCTACAAACTCCACCAAGTAACGCAATGAAATGCCTGCTCTGGAGATATGTCCAAGAACAGCAGGGAGCTTGGTGCTACTTGTGAAACAAAGAGGACATATCTAACTGAGAAAGAGTGACATAACATGGAAATAGAGCTGGTGGAAGGGAGAAGAGGTTTTTTGCCCTATTCAAGTAAAAGCACATTTTGGTGAAACACAGGCAATGCTTCTAACTAGACCCTGAAATTCAATAGTAGCCTTATTTTAGTTTTTAAGACCTTTTCAAGATGCATGAATTTTCACAAGATAACAATTCTAATCTGTCAGTTTAAGGTTTCAAAAATACTATCCAGACTTACATACTCTTGAAATGACTGAAAATATTAAACAATTATTAAAAAGTTATGTCAAAATTATAAAATACTGACATCTAAACAAGTCATAATGTTTATATGAATACTTACTGCCAAAAAAAGGACTTACTACTGATAAAATTCAGAAATCAAGAAGTAAATGAATTCAGTTATTAAAGCAGATCTGTAAGATTTTTTTCTCCTGCTGTTCACATATCACAGTGTATTTTTATGCTGTATTAAAACAAAAGTAGAATATTGCCTTGCTAGAACATGTAACTTAGAGATTTTAGAACATCTATGATACAGTTTCTAGAAAAAACAGCTTTATCTTGTAAGGTGTTATTAACTTTTCCACTCAATGTATTAAAGATGCACTGCCTTAACACCGTGTTTCACACAAAATATTGCATTAATTTTACATTTTCAAAAATACTTAAGATATTCACCTTATAGAAAAACTCAGTCATGATGCTAACTATTTATTAATTTAGTCAATCACAGGGAAGTAATTTTTCCTTCACAGTACAAATTTGTTCTTGACAGGTCTTAGTGCAGCAAATAGTAACTAGAAGAGTACTTATTACTGTGAATATTTTCAATTAAGTCTCGATATGATTCATAGAGGGAACTAAATTTTTTTTTTTTTTTGAAAATAAAAAGAAGGCAAAATCTAGTGGGATACTATAGTTACGAAACTGTATAAATGGATAAAATCTGGATGTAACTTTTGAAGAATAGTTTTAATTCATATAAGATATATAGTTTAACATTTCATATTGTAATGAAAAGATCATGACAGTAAAAAAATTCAATGCCATTCACACAAGGATTTTCAAGCATAGGAAAAACTGAAAAAAGTATAAAATGAGAAATCTCCTCCCAGTGTTAAGGAGACTGTGCTTTGATTACTTTACAATAAAAAGTATCACTGCTAACAAAATATTTCCCAAAGGATCTGTTCAACAT
>JANHGN010013564.1:4554-14780 GCA_024605025.1 Megaceryle maxima | reverse complement strand
AATTTTTGGCATTCTTGACCTATTAGCAGTTCTCTGAATTGTAACATGCTAAGAAGACTTACAGTAAAGTTCACAGCTGATCTTCACAGTTGTGTCTTGCAATCACCTGGAGCTTTGCAGAATGCAAGGGAAAATACTTTTCCTCTAAGGAAAAAATCAGGGAAGGATTTTGTGAAAGTCTTTTTGTGCTGGTAAATCTTGTCTCACCTGAACGTGCCTGAAGGAGGAAACATGCTTTTTCTGGAATCCCTACATATAAAAAAAGGACATTAACTTCTGGCTGTGGATACAGGTAATATTGGTTGCCAAGGTTATCCGTCAACATGATTCTTCACTGCCAGAAGGCTTTATATCTGTTTTAGTAGTAGCCATACACATTTTGAAAGAGAAGTTCTATCCAGTTTTAGGTCCTACAGGGCATCTTGAATTAAGTGATGCCCAAACGTTTGGGCATTGTGTTTTACATTTTACAGCTTGACATTTTCTGTTCCATATGTAGACCAAACAAAAGCAATTAACTCAGCTAGCTTTGCATGTCTCTGCCCATCCTAGAAAGTATGCAACTTGCTTCTGCTCAGGCACTGTTGATATTGATGCCCATAAAAGATTAGAAGTTTGGAAGATAAGGTTATTTGTACATTGGAAGATATGGTTATTGGTATCTTTTAAGTTAGTTAAAGTGAGCATAGGAAAAGCCTGGTTTGGCTTTTGCAGTTACGTACCTAGTAATATGCTTAGCAACAAACTTTTAATCAGAAACAGGATTGATTCATTAATAATAGGATATCTCTGCCCAGAACAAACGTTATAGAAAGAATGATGAGTTGGCCAACTAACTAGCAGTGAAGAGTTGTTGAAGACTGCCAAATCCAAGCGAAACTGGGGGAATGGTAATTCTGGCAGTGGGAGAACATGACCACTGACTCATGGACTGCCTATCCCAATTATACCACCTTCTCAAAAGAACAAGGAAATGCATAGCTCAAGAATTGGACAGAGCATGCGTGGTGATTTACATAGCAAGCAAGGATATTTTAATCAATCATATAACTGAATAACAATACATATGTATTAGAAAGATGAATATAATTCAAACTGTGTATAAATAACTGGTGGTTTAGAATGTTGGTGTGCTGGTTTTGACCCATCACCCATGACTGCACTTTCATGAGAATAAAGAAAATACTTCCATCATGTATGTGTGATTGGCAGTTGCATATGGGGTGGCAGACCCAGTGTTGGGGAAAACACTGCCAGAATAGCAATAAAAAAGACTGTAAAATTCCCACCCAAGAACAGCAAGATCTAAGACATCTTTGACTTTGCCTGAGATGGTGGAGCCTCTGCTGTGTTCTGGGTACTCTAGTGCATCAGCATGTGAAAGCCCTGTGAGAAAGGGACAAGGACATACAGCTCCAAACTCCAGCTGCATCTCCTCCTCCTCCAGAAACAGTGGCCCTGCCCAAGGCATAAAAGTGCATGTGCAGATTAAGTAAAAGGGACATACAGCCTGTCTTCACGGTGTCTCACACAGCTGATCTGCATTGCACTGGGTAGTCTTCAGGGAATTGTTCCTCAGCAAGTATTCACTCAAAGCTTGTCCAAATCGTAGTTTACTTCATGCACACTGAATGCATCCACAGAAGAATAACAGTGCTCAGCTATAAACCCACTTCCTTACTAAGAAGTAGCTTCCTTGTGTAGACAAGCTCTGTCAGTTTGCATTTAAACTAGCAATGTAATGATCTGTGGAGATGGAAGGATGCCTTCCAGTAATTACACGTATTAGCAACATGTCCCAGCAATTCAGTGATTTTCAGACTTAAGAAAACAAACTCCCCATGTGCATGAGCCAGGCTTTCACTCTGGTCTGCGGTAATGAAAGTAATGGTCTGCAGTGATGTACCTGAGGGCAATGGATGCACCCTGGTTAATCAATCCACTCACAGAGTCTGGCTCTGTGGGCTGCTGTTAACTAGCAAGGGATATTTGTACAGGCTGAGGGTAGGGAGAAATAAATCTTTTTTGTAGGGAAGAAGGTAGGAGAAAAGTACAAGGGAGAATCAGGTCTGAGCTGGCATAGACACTGAAACACATTAGTTATTACAGGGAGATAATTCTCTCTGTCCAGTGTGGAAGCTTGTTGGTACTTGTTTTTGTACTATATTTTTCCTCAGGATAAACATGGATTAGATGGTTTAGAAACCAGTCCTGTCAAAGAGAAAAGACATAAACCAGTGTGCTCCAAGTAGATTCTCACCCATTGTTAATTTGCATAGTTGCATTAACACCAACAGATGAGGATTCATCCATTTATTTAAAGCTCATTAAACATGTAAGTAATTAAGCTTGTGAGAATTTGAAAAGCACAAACTTTGCTATGACGACTATCTCTACTGCTGTCTTGCAGCTAGCCAGAGGTGTACAGGATTTGTACGTCATTTGTATGTGGCAGAAGAAAGCTTTTCACATAGATTGGTTTGACAAAAGAGTTTGAAAAGGTTTTTCCTTCAATATGTGCATGTGAGATGCTGTTTCTCCAATGCAGCTCCATATAAATCAGTAGTAGTGTCATAGCTGATGAAACGGTAATCTCTAACTAAGTTAGAAAATTTTCTAGCAGAAAGTACTGCCATCTGGATCCATGAATATATGAAACACTGAAATTGAGTTTTCAGCAGCTTACTAACTGGAGTTTGAATTGCTTTTGTGGGAAAGTGAAGAGCTGATTCTGTTGTGTCCAGGACTAGGGACTCAAGGATCCTTTATTCTGCATTTATATGGACCTGAGCACAACTTGGCTTTGGCTGTAGCTGGTCTCCACTGATAGAAAATAACCATTCCTCTGATCCAAAGCAGCAGGGAGGAACTTAACTCAAAGATGAGTGACAGTGATTTGTGGAAGTGTCAGAAGTGGGGTCGTGGTATGCATTGCTTTACAGCCTCTCTGACCTATACCATTATCTGAATGTACCGTTGCATTCATTCTCTACTTCATGGCCATACACAACTCCCAGTCAGTGAGTGTATCTTACAGAAAGGAGAAAGGCGTACCATCTGCTCTGTACTGCTGCCACCAAAACTCCACGAAATACTAACAAGACAAAGCTTAGCTGCCAGCAGTCTCCATCTATGGAGCACCAGAGAGCGTGAGTGAAAAGATGAAAATATAAAACCTGACTGTCTGCATATCAGTCCCAGCGACAAAACCCTGAAGGAGCCTGAGTTTTGAGATTCTCAGGAAAATATAGGTAAAATAAATGTATGTAGTGTTATGGTAACTCAATATATTTAAGGAATGTCCTAGTTCTGCTGGGATAAAATCATAGACCAGCCATAGTGATCAGGCCATTAGCAGTATTGAGTCAGCCAGGAGCTTAAGCTGGGGAGGGGCCAAAGCCAGGGCAGCTGACCTCAGCTGGCTCACAGGTGTATCCCACACCATAAACATCACGCTCATTATAAAGGGGGATGTTTGATAAGGATGGGGACTTTCACCTCCTCTCAAGGGTTGTTACCTCTTTTGAGGATTGCTTGCTTATTTATTGTCATTGCTGTACCTTCACCAGGCTGAGTATAACTTTGTATACTTTATATCGGCATTAGTATTAATATTAGTTTTGCTGTTTCATTAAGTCTGTTTTCATTGCAACCCACAAGTGTCCTCCTTTTCATGATCCTTCTTCTTGCCTGGGAAGGCATCATCAGGTGATTGAGCAGCTGCTATAGTTTAACTCAGTGGATACAGGCTGAACACAGACAGGGAACATGTAGTTAAGAGCAAAGTTTTTTATCAAATCACCCTTGCTTTTACTTTGATTATCTTAAACAGAGTTTTTTCCCAGTGGATGATTTAGGCATGCAGGCCCACACATTCTCAGGTACATGCTAGGAAATGGGTCAGTGAGGATGTTCTCTAAAATTGAAATGCAAGTGGAAAAGGGGTGTGCTTGACATCTATTACTTGCTAAATGCCCAGCAGATAAATTCTATATGTCAAACAGTTTTTTTGTTCATGGCAGGCAAAATCACGAGCAGCAAGAGTGCCTCTCCAAAAAAGTGGGTCATTCAAGTCTACAGAGTCAGTTCCATTATGTAAAGGAACCGGTAGCTCCTGTACTGTTGGAAAACTTTGAAACTTGAAATGCAGAGGCTTGTATGAAGCTCTGGTAGCAGTGGACACTACTAGCAGTAGATTTACAGTGACATTCCCAAGGAGATTCATACTGAGTGAAACAAAGAGGTGCCTCGAAACTCCTGACTGCAGGTCCTCCTTTAAGCAGTTACAGCGTAGTGGGATATTTTTACTGTATGTTCTCTTGTGAGAACTGGGCTTCCAGCCATGTCACTGTAGTTGGTTTTACACCTCCTCTGGCTCCCTTTGGCAGTGTGTGCAGCTGAGTATGTTTGTGATACAACAGCATACAGGTGTACTTTCTAGTTATGGGCTGTTCCTTTGTAGGGACAGTAATGTAGAAAAACAGGATGGGAAGATCCCTTAAGAAGTAATTTTGTCCACTATGTTTTTCCACAGTAGGATCAACTAAATGTAGACTTTTCCTAAGAGAATAGCTGACCAAAGTTCCTTGGAGTACTAGGTGGAAAACTGACATGAGTTGACACAGTGAGGGTATTAAAGATACACCAGCACGAAGATAATAGTGTAAGTTAAGATTAATTCCTGCTTCTTACATCATTCAGTTGTTGGTTGCGGTCAGGTTTTTCAGAGTAGCAGTATATTAAGAAGGTTATATTCCAGCTATAGCCTTCAGGGGGACACCTGCACTGGGGCAAGAGCAGCTAAGTGGACCTAAAGAATTCCCTGAAACAAAAGCATTTTTGTTTTCCCCCTGGAAGGAGTTTGTTCTTGTGTAGGCAGGATCAGAATGCATCCACCTGCTGTTTCTATTTGTCCACATGCAACAAGCTAATGAAGAATGAGCTAATCACTAGAACTAATTAAAAAATTGATAATTATTCTCTGAAAGCTGTGATTTGTGGTTAATGAAGAACTGAAAAGCTTGCTCTTTTCAAGTTTCTTCTTGTTTGTTTGCTTACATTTCCTTCTAGTTCTTCCAAGCTTTTCTTGGTTTTTATTTTTTGTTTGTTTAACTTCCATTCAAAGGGTAGCAGCAAGGACAACAGAAAGAAGCAATAAACAAGGTGGAGTCCTTTTATACTTGAGTTTAAGGTAAGAAAACATATTTAAATTTTTATTCTGTAGATAGCAGATATTTCTGTCATTCTTACTTTGCTAGGAAACCCACCTCTCATTTTTAAAGGCCAGTTCTGGGGACAGAATGGCTTCAGTGGATTTCCCAGTTAGCTCTACAACTTCGGTTCCGTCCATGGAGCCTGAGATTTCCCAGCTGTAATACTCTACAGCTCACATTACTACATATGATCTTGTATGCAGGAATCTGTTCAGGGTTACCTTATTTACACAATGTTACCTGCTTATGTATCTAATTACACAGGGAGGAATTTACGTAAGCTTTCTGCCATGAGAGACTTATGTATCATGAATACTGGAGCATGTATAAGCAGATCGTTAATATTACCTTCAAACAATGCCCTAATCATTGTGTGCAATTTTTAGAAGAGGAAAACATTGTTATGATGGAGCTGCTCCTCCTGTGTACAAAAACAATGCTAGTGATTACTGTAAGCTTCAAAAGTACCTATCTGTGAGAGGTTGACTTGATCATTTGTTCAAAATGAAAACAGCCTAGGAAAATTAAACCTGAATGCCCAAACTAAGACATTTCCAAAGAGGTGTTGGAGAGCAAGAGTGAAATTCTGAACTTCTTGCATTGAGTGGATCCTTTGAAGTCGCAGAAATTGGGACAAGCACAAGCACTCTAATTGAGGACTAAAATTCCTGGGCAGCTTTTAAAATCTTACCTTAATTTAGTTTACAGAGTCAGTGAACTGCTTTACCTTGGTACACTAAAGGGACTGAAGAACATGCAGATGGGCTGTACAGAAACTTAACTGTCTCTGAGAGAAACACCCTAAGCCTGATCAGGAGCAGGTTGAATCTGAAGAAGACTGAACCTCTTCTATCAAAGAAATTTATGGATGATAAACATCTACTGTAAACAAGATCCCTTTTGTACATTATCAATCATCCCTGTAGTTTCTTGTCCTTTTTAAGACCAAGAAAATGGTAATGGAATGGGGAAAAGAAAAATAAATAATGACCAAAGGGGCCTGGTTCAGCATAAATTATACTCTGAAGAAACTCTAGATCTGAAGTTGAGCTACTGAAGGAACACTAAGTTAATCAGCCCAGTGTGTGTTTAGAGGGAATACAATCCTGCAGGAATGGGCAAGACTTAATTTGTATCTAAAAGTGATCATAACCAGATGCATTACAAAATGGAATGTGAACACTGAAGTAGGTCTTCAAAGCTCTGTTAACTTCTAACTCCCTGTGATTAGCACAGCATGTGATGTATGTACTGCTGAAAGCACTAATGGAAAAAAAATGGTTTTACAGAAATTATATTGTATAGGTTTCTTATATAGTTTTCTTGATCATAGCTTCTTATGAGGTAACCCTGTTTCTGGCACCTGGATTGCAAGAATTCGTTAAGGTTATATTTCACTGATTTTAATCAAGAAAATAGAATATGCCAAAACCTAAAATGCATGTTCATCTTGCAACTAAAATTGGGAGAGTTTTATATGACAGCATAGGAGTTTAACTTGTATTGCATCTATCTGTATGGTCTGAATACCCTTCTCTTAGTGTTACATACCCATCATGCCCTCATGCCCTCCATTTCTTTTGGACACTAACCATTTTGGCTGATTGATAGGAATAATTTTAACTGCAGGTTTCTTTCTGGTAGGCTATAATGATTTGGTAGCACACACATCATCAAAGAGGAGTCCCAGAAATCTTTGACAAAAAAACTTGTCCTTGATCATAACTTCATTTAGAAAGATATGGAAGTTGACACTGGTGGACAGCTTAGGAAGGAAGCCTGGACAGAGATCACAGGATACAACAGTTGTAATAAACTCTTTCCTGAATGTGTAATAAGAAAGTGGACAAGTTTTTACAGCTATCAGGATAAACAACACAAACAGATATCTCATTCCTCTGTAATTCTAATGGGGCTAATGCTGAAGACATTGTTTTTCTCAAGGAAAATAAAATATTTCATTGGCCACCAAGAAAAGGACTGATCTAGCAGATCCAGACTTGGGAAAAAATTACTGAAGTGTTTTGCTTTTAAGGTAGTAGAGCTAGCTAACAGTGGTACAATTAACATGTGATACTCTGAGGCCTAAGATAGGGAGGAAACAGCTAAGAGAAGTAAGAAGACCCAGAAGTAATAGTTTTTATGGAAGATCTGGCTAGCAGGACCAGCAGCAAGTGCAATAGGGTAGAGTGACTGTGTAAAGACCAGAAGAGAGAGAAATTGAGGCTGATTGTCTTGTACTTCTCTGAAAGTACAGTGCCTCCAAAATGTTGCATTATTCTTGTCTACAGAGGCAGGTGGGAATATGCTGAAGCAGAAGCATCAAAGTGACAAAGAGGTCTGCTAAGCTGAAGAGAAACAGAAAGAACCTCTTCCATGGCATAGGAAGGATCTGGATACTGAAGTCAGTGTGTTTTGATGCTGGACAGTAAAGACACAGCATTTCACACTTGGACATGCCATGTAGGGATAAAGAAGAAAACTGGACAAGAATGAAAAGAAAGGACATAGATTAGGTATGGGAGCTTTGGTGGAAATGTACAATAGGTTGTGAGGAAGATTCTTGATATCCTGACCAATGACTGCACAGTTTCTGGTGCCAGCACTAGAGGCAAGTTAAAAGCAAAGACGGCTTTTCTAGTAACAGGATTAGACTTTCCAACTGCCTGATGAGATCACACAGTAATGGATAGGAGGGATGGAGGGACACCAGCTAAGGTTAAGCTTGACTGTGTCCTCTTGCTGCAGATGATAGATAATTAACAGGCACAGGGAGTTACCTGTTCTTCAGATTAAGACAAAATGAGCAGAAGCAGGAACTGACCCATCTTGGAGCCAAGAAGGGCATTGTGTCTGCACAGCAAGCTAGCTACACCCTAGCTTGCCCCAGATGCTTGTGAGTAGCTAAAGAATGTGGATGTCAAACCTGCTGCCTTGATAAAAGAGCTGGAAAAAGTCAGAAAGTGAAGCTATTTGAAAAGGGCAGAATGTAACATCTGGCAGACCTCAAAAGCTGCTTGTTTTTTCATGTAAAAGCACAGTGCAAAGCAAACCCCACAGTGAACAACGTAGCGAGAGGAAAAACAAGTTTGTCTCTATGGAGCAGACTGCAATCTCCAAGTGTGGAAGTTGGCTGGCAATTCTGAGCAGCTGGAAATACTTAGGTTTTAATACAGATCCTTCATTCTGCAGTATGACTTTATCTTATGTCTGGATAAAACTTGAGCTTTGAAGAGACACTTTAAAGATGACTTGCAGAAGGTGCTTCTCCAGCTGTATAATGAGAACAAAAGCAAAACCTGTTCTCAGTCCTGTCTCTGGTAAAAAAGAAGTGTATAAGGGTTTTTTCTTACCTCCTAGAAAGCAAGTCCTTATATGCATGGCATGGGCATGCAAAAGCTTAGTAATGTGGAGTGTTCAAGAGCTCAGTAGAGGCCGGGGATGGGAGAAGACGAAGAAATAGTTTTAACAACAAAAAAAAGCGTGGTGCTGTCTTTAAATGCACTGTAGTTCATAACAGAGAGAATCCTGTATCCTCCCATCCCATAGATTTGGCAGTGCTGTCAGGTGAAGGACTGAGGCACTGTTCCAGCTCCACACTGGAGGTTTGATGCGTACATAGTGAGCTGGGAGGAAGCTGCTGGAAGGCTGAAGATCCTAAAATCACACTTTTGCTTGGGGGGAGGCCAAGCAGTGAGGCTAAGGAAGTAAAACCATCTAGGGCCTGAGGATGGCTTACTCTGAGTGTAACTAACTTTTGTTAAGATTGGAGGTGAGGGACAGCATACTTTCCTTTATGGCCTCTGGTCATACTGGTGCTGAAGTAGGCTGTACAGTTATGGATTAGTTCCCACCTCTTTTCCCTTCTGTTTTACAGGCTGCTTTTGGACACTTGATGGTGCATTTCCTTCCCTTCTTGAGTGTCATTATCTAATGAGGGAAAAACATAATTTCCTAAACTGATCCCCTTGCTACTAAGCTTTTATTGAATGCTGTTGTCCACAGCTCTAGAACTGTGGGTGGAAGAAGATTTTTTTTTTTAATTAGGGACTGACTTTATTTGCAGTTTAGAGGGGGCACTGATAGCGTATGCAGTGAAATACCCAAGTGCACATCTGCATTGACTTAATGGAGCTACTCAAATACATGCCCTCCATGTAAAAGACTGAAGCTTTTGTAATAATGAGCCCAGTATAGGAGCCTTTATTCCATCAGAAATTGCAGTGATTTTCATGAGGACTGAGTAAGGATCTTTAACAATCAAATTTTGATGTCTTAAATAATTGTTTAGGAAACTAGGCTTTACTTCTGTTTTGCAGTGAGTTCTTGCTTCCTTGTTCCATGCACTGGAGATGTTTCTAGTGTGAACATTTACCATGGGAGATGAAGTGCAGAATTTTAAAGCATGGACTTTGTTCATAGTGAACTTCTACATTCTGCATAGCTAGCCATTTGTCAATGGTTAGGGCTGGGCTGGCCACTGGATGAATGACAGATGCTCTCTATTAATAATTCCCATATCCTCAAGGGGAAGAGAAAGGGAATAAGGAAGAGACACTTATGGACTGGAAAATGGACTGGAAAATAAAACTAAAGAGCTTTAATGAAAATTATAATAAATTGTAATACATACAAAAATATGCAAAACCAGTATTGAACCAAATCCCGATGATGGTAATTCCACCACTGTCAACACTGATGCTGTGGAGCAGGTGCTGGGGAAGTCCCAGACTGGGCCCAGCAGCAAATGGGAAATGGATTCAAGAGATGGATTCTGATGCTGGATTCAGGAACACACAGATCAGGATCAAAGGCAGAACAGAAAGAGTCCTCCTCAGATGCCGGCCACTGAAGAAGAGAGGAAGGCCTAAGAACTTGAGCCTCGTGATCACTCAGCTTTATACTAAATATGACATATGGGATAGAATCCCTTGTTGGTCAGTTTGGGATCACCCATGCTGTCCACTCCTCCCTGCAGGTGCAGCTCTTGACTCTCTGCACCCCCCAGTGTGG
>JANHGN010013563.1:4566-17664 GCA_024605025.1 Megaceryle maxima | reverse complement strand
TAAAACCAAAAACTGGTTTGCTCAGGTAACAGTAAATAATATTAATTTGAAACTTTTAAACTTGTTTTTGGCAAATATTTGTATGAACTATCATGGATATTTAGGATTTTATATCAGAAATAAAACTTCCAATGTCTGGTTTTTATAAGATCACAAGATCACAAGAGAAAGTGTTCATGTAACTATCTGGAAATCCTTTTGACATTGCTCCTCATGTCTACAAAAGCTGCCATCCAGTCAGTGGACAGCAGAAATACCATATGGCTTAGGTGACAAGTTGTATACCATAAAAGTAGTCAAAGGTAAAGGTGAGGCAAATAATTGTGGACTGCTTGACAAAGTTATATTAAGTTGTAGGGTTAAATTGTAGAACGGACAAAATTACCTACTTAAAAAGCTGTTGCTACATTAGATTATTGGCAGTGAACCTCAAGATATAATATTCTGCAGATGTTCTGCGCTGGAGGAATGATGTGGAACACCATCTGACTGGAAATAAATGTTGGAACCCCAAAATATTTTGACATATGCTTAGCAGTCCAGATAAATCATATTAAAGAGAAAGAGTATGTGACCCCTTGCTGCATTTTACAGAATCACATAATCATTAAGGCTGGAAAAGACGTCCAAGATCATCAAGTCCAACCATCTACCTAACATTATCATGACTGGAACCCTTCTTTGTAAGCCGTTGATCTCTTCTGCCCTGGACTCTGAGCAGTTGGTTGCACTGCTGTGATTAACAGTACCTACTGTACCATCATATGGAAGGCAATTCATCACCTCATTCTAACAATACAACTATAAGGCATTTTGGCACAGTCCAGGGAAAAGTAGATCTGAAGGGCAAGAACAGCAAAGTCAGCAGACTGATGAAAAGTGAAGATGCCATTCTGGGTCTGATTAAGATTGTTCTCTTTCCTGTGTAAGGATAATTTTATGTCTTGCTCTGAAGTCACATTTTAAGACTACCACATAATCCTTCATGCCTGAATATATTCCAAAATGGCTTTCATTTTATTCAACAGAGGTACATTCCTTCAAAACTATATTTAAAAGACATGTTTCATAAAAATATTAGTTATGCTTTTTCAAAACAGATCTATTCTGCTGGATATCTGTAAACACACAGGATAAATCAGATATTATGAATGAATTAATTTTTTTTTCCTACCAAGCAGAAACAAAAAATACTTCTTTTTTTTTTTAATTAAGTTTCCTAGCTTTTTATGAAGTGGATTTATATCATGTCTTGAAAAGAAGAAAAAGACACACAAAAAAAATCCTTCCTGTTTTTGGGGTGAAAACAAATATTTCCAATAAACTACAAACCAGTTTCAGTTCATAGCTGAAAAAACTATTTCACTGAGCAATATTCTTTCAAGAATACTGAGGAATTCTTAGTCCTTAGCATCAGTTTCCCTAAAGAGTATGTGATTTGTAGATGATTTGAAACCTCTAACTTCCTATACAAAATTGAACCCATTTAAGATAAGTTAAAGTGGGTAACAGTAATTATTCTTAAAATGGAGGCCAAAGCAGAAAGAAAACATCTACCTTACACAACTTAACAGTCTAGCTACCAATTGAAAGTACCAGTTTACATTGAAGTATTTCACTTCCAAGTCAGATTCCAGGATGAGTAAATCAAAGGAATAGAGCTCACAGCAGCTGGAGTCACGCGTCTAATTTGGATTTGTGAGCCTAGATGGCTGGGCTCAGGCTGTGGTCTGGAATTTTTCCACAGTTCATCTTTTCATTTGGGCTGACTGCTAGCAGAAAAAGAATGCACACAATTGGCTAAATTAATTGTCATTTTCTTGTTTGCCAATACTGCCAGTTCTAATAATCTAGTTTATTTTCTAGTCGTACCAGCTGTATAGTAATGTACTTTATATGTCTTTATATCAGTCTAAGACTTTCAGTCAATTTGTGCTACTATACATCTGATACGTAGTTTCACTACTTATTGACTCCTTACTTCCACCCACAAATGGCTTATAAAATCTCTCAAAACAAAGTATATGATATACAAGGCAATCTCAGCAAGAAGGAGCAAATGGTCTCATACATTCAAATCAAGTAAATGCAAGACCAAGTAAATACATTGGGTAAAATATAAGTTTTTCTGTACGATACTGAAGGTACCTCAAGTGGGGTATTTTTTTGTGTGTGGCTTGGTTTTTTTGTGTGTGTTTGGTTGGTCGGTTTGGTTTTAGTTGTTGCTGAGGGTTTTTTTGTTGTTGTGTTTTTGTTGTTTTTTGTTTGTTTGTTTGTTTTTGGTTTTGTTTTTGTTTTTTTAATAGAGAACAACAGGTGACCTAGTCTCAGATTTAAAACTACTTACTGCCAGGGACCAAATGCTTCATTGGGGTAATGAGTGTTTCTTGAACAAAAAAGGTAAAGGGTTTTTGTTGTTGTTTTTTTTTTATTTCTCCACAATAGTAATGCAAGGGAAATATGTGATTGGTAGGCTTACCCTTATATCATGTAGAGGCCACTTTCTGCAAAAGTCATTATGCTCTAGATGCAAGTTACGCAAGACAATTGGAACAACACACTCCACTGTATGAGGCACAGAATAGAAATGTTTACATAAAGCTGTTTTGAACAGCAGTATCAGTCCCTTTACATCAGAGGAGTCACAAGTTGGCATGCAACGTGAGAACTAAAAGTTTATTTTTTTTCTTGAGACCAGGGATAGGTGGCAACCATGAGTACGAAGTAAGAAGTGTTCAGGAACTCGTCAGTCATGCCCCCAAGGAAAATTTTGCACTGTGATACTCTACTTGGCATAATAATATTACTTTCATGGTCAGTCTATGGCTCCATATGAAAATAGGGAAAAATTAAACTAAACTGTATATCTTTTTTTACTCATTGGCAAAATTTATCCCATCAAATCTTTTTCCATAAAATGAAAAAAGAAGTGAGGCCTGCTCCATTGTATTGAATATGCAGTATGTTCTGCATAATCACAGCTAACAGAAGATCAGGCATTTGAGTCTTATACAAAGCTTCTTAACAATGTTGGTGATCAGGAAACCAAAATTTTAGAGTAGGAGTCTGAATTCAAGATTCTAAATGCATGCTTAGGCATCTAGTAAAGGCCTATGGTTTAAAGATGATGAGTAGCTTTTTGTTAATGATGTGAGCTTGTGGGGCTTTTTACAAAAAAATGCTATGTCTAAAATAGCATTTCAGTGTTTTACTTTCTGTAATATTTTCAGCAGCAAACAAAACCCCCAAAATATTAATTTTGCTTCTGTTCAGAGTACTTCCAGAGTAATATTAAAATATTTTTTTCTACAATAATCATGAAGTTTTAAAATCAGCTGTTTCCTAATTGAATTCTAGAAAAAGTTTCAAAACTGTATTATTACTCCAAATTCATAGCAAATAGACATTTTTATATGTCAGAATATCTTCAGAGTTACTTTGTTGTTAAATTTCTGTTCAGTGGTATCATAAAGCTACAGTGGAAATGTAATTAACACAATGAAGTTTATTAGTGCTCCTAAGAATCAGGATATTAAATAAAAGTCAGTCTAGGTGTGTAAATAATACTCTTGCTAACCATAAGTTTAGTTAGTCCTAAGAATAATTGGCATAAAATAGTGGAATGATGCTGAAAAGATGAAGATATAATGCAGAGGAAACATAGTGGAAAAGAATGTGAAAATATGAAGAAAAATGTACATATTAATGAATGATTAAAATTTTAATTACAGTAGATAAAGCATGTTAAACATCAGGCTATAAATACATAAAGTTATATAGCTGAATTTTACACAAAGTACTGCAGAATATTTTGATTTTCATTCCTAAACAGCAGATTTTTTTTTTTTTTTTTTTTTTTTAAATGTAAGGTTTAATTCCGAATGATGTTATTTAGGAATCTGTGGCAAATACAGCAATATATATTCAGTGATGCCTACTTTAACACAATGATTAAATGTGCAGTATAGAAAGATACATGCTTTATTCATTTATTATATCCTATAGACAAAATTTAATACTTCTCTTTAACTTTCAACACTAAATGTCAAAACAATTTTACAGAAAGAAATCAGCTCTATACAGGGTTACATGTGGATGTAGAGGGTAAGAATTCCATTTCTTTCTTATTTGGGTGTTATAAAGGGGTAAAAATCAAAGGAAACCTTTCAAAACAAGTATTGTCAGACAGTTGAGGTTTTTTGAGAGAGATTATGAATGATTTATAGAGGTTAGCACCAAGTAAAATTTCAAGGAGAGTGTAACATTAATTGTCTTAAAACTTTTTGGAAGTATAAAAAAATATATTATTTTAACCAGCTATTCCTTCTTGCTGAGTCCATCATTTACTCACTGTTCTATATGATTGCCACTTCGAATTAAACACCTTTTCACACCATTTGCTGTGCAGATGGTAATGTGCTCTGCAAATGACGGAGCTGAAACCCCAGGAGCTCTGAGCAGTGCACTGGAAATACATCGCAATAAGCAGATATCTATTACCTACTCTTGAATTTACTGTAATCTCCTCCTCCAAATCCTTGACTGTCTGTTTTTCCCTGTGCCTTTTCTCTCAGAACACACAACCTCTGCACCTATTTTAGAGAGGTCTGGAGAGGAGATCTCTGTCAATGTCTAGACCACCCTCTGTAAAGTTCAACAGTTTGACAATTTGCACATCTCACTGTCTGGCATCCAGCAGTGGGTATAGCCTCTACTGTGCTCTCAAGTGTGAACATGTTTGGCAGTGGTGTGAGAGAAATTGTTGCTTAAATCAGCTGTCAAGCAAGTCCTGTGATGCTCCTCATGCTCCTGGGCCATCTAGATTCTGCCAAGTGGTCTCTGGAAGGTGGGCACAGGATCAGGGACATTGCACAACCTCTCCTCCTTGTGCCTCCTGACCCTGTGGCATTCATGCCTCCTTCACACCTACACTCATCCCTTTCTCAGCTTTCACATCTTGCTCTGAGCTTAAACCCCTGTCTCCAGATTTTCAAATGGTCATTTCCTATCCAAGTGTCAAGATTTCACTGTATCCACCCTGCTTATTATCCTTGTCAAGCATCTTTGACAGCTAACCATACACTTCTCCATGAGATATTCTTCTCTGTGTTACATCGTCTTCCAAGTCTGAGCCCTTTCCTGTGTCTCCTCCTAGCTTTTTAGTCACTTGTTACTTAGTGTGACCTCTAAAGGACCTTTTCTTCTTCAAATTCCTGTATGTTAGTCACAACTCTTCATTCTCTATACCTTCTTAGGTTAACTTCAATGGTAGATGCAGATTTAACTGAATTTTTTGCAGGCAAAGTACTGCTTTAATTCCCTATTCCAGAAGTATATCTTAAATTATCAGCTTGTCTCTATAACATAAATAAATAGGACTTCAGCTTCCCTTTTTCTCCCAACCCATTTGCCAACTTTCACCTCACTTCACACTTCAATGCTTACTTTGGCATCTTCAGATTTTGAAAGATCTCATCATCTGCAAATCAAGGTTATGTTAATACTTGCAGATTTTCTGTATAATGTTTCCAGCTTTAGCCTTTGATAAAATAGCAGCTTGCCATCTCCTTGCAACACCTTTCTCAAGTTTAAGAATAGAATAATTTTCAACCATCCTCTTTCAGAGTACTACTTATGGAATTTCATCCTGGTTTCCATTTTGCTCATCTCTCTACTGGTTATGTCTTCTTCATTATATCAAACATACACTACTAGTTTTCATTCCTAGGCCTCTCCAAGAACCTCTTTGTATTCATATTTAAAAAGAAAACTTTGACTCCTCCTTCTAAAGTGTAATTTTCTATTACCTCTTATTTTTATTGGAATTATCTATAAATATCTGCCTTTATTGACCCTTAAATCCATCTCAAAAAATCCACCTTTTTAGACACAACTTTTATGAACAAGGGGCTTTTAAGAAGGTAGCGACAGACGTTTTAGCAGGGCCTGTTTTGATAGGACAAGAGGGGACTGGATTTAAATTAAAAGAGGGTAGGTTCAGACTAAAGGAAGAATTTTTTTATGATAAAGGTGGTGAGACACTGTAATAGGTTTCCCAGAGATGTGATAGATGCTCCTTTCCTCGAAACATTGAAGGTCAGGTTGGAAGGGGCTCTGACCAGCCTGATCTAGTTAAAGATGTCCCTCCTTACTGAAGTGGGGTTTGGACTAGATGACCTTTAAAGTTCCCCTCCAACCTAAATTATTCTTTGATTCTGTGTTTCTATAACATGAACATTTTATAATTCTGCTGTATCAGGATCACTATCTTTCATTTTCTTGTGCTCTTCCAATTGACAGTTTCCAGCTGTAACTTCCTGTTATAGATTACAAGCTCTTTGATGCTGGGATGGTCTTTACATTTTGTTTTGGGTCAGTATGTTTCTGGTTCATGACAATATTCTTGTCCCTTCGTGAATTGCCTTCAAAAAATATGGAAAAGGTCATAAAATGTTTCCTATTTTTTCAAGGATATAAATTACCCCTTAGCATTTTTTTTTTTCAATAGAATAACATAATTTAATATAGATTTCTAAAAGTGATGACAAAACTCCAGATTTATTACATGGGTGAGGTATTATTGTGGTATTAGAAGGAAGTGAAGGCACAAAAGTGAAATGAGTAGCAGGTGCTCCTATGTCTGGATTTCAGAACAGAATTATAAGCTGATCTTGGCTTACTGGGGTTTATCAGAGACAACTCATACAAGCGACTGCTTATGAGCATAAGTGACTGTTTATGGGCTTTTCATGTGGGAGTGGAATATTCTGCTGTGTCTTACAGAAGGGAATGAACTCAAACAAAATGCTAAGGAATGGGGGAGAACTGCATGAAAAGTTAAAAATATCCTGCTTCAAAATCACTTTTGTTTGTAAGGACTTGCAGTTAATAATGTATTATAACTTTCCAATAAATCTTTTTGATGACAGCGGTAAGTGATATGAGCATATTGTACTGGACTCCCCGCCTCCAGTATCAATATATATTCTGAGAAGGAATCATATAAAAAAAGAAGTTATTTAAAATGTGCTTTTTTTGGTTTGTTTTTCACATCTGAGAGAAAATTATTGACTTCACATTAAAGCAAAAAAGAGAGAGAAGTGCAACTAACAGTTGTCATAAATACTAATACATGTAGTAAATAGTCTGCGAAAGAGATTTAGAACTGTGACCACAGTAAATAGGACAGTCTTCATCTTGTTTTCTGGAAGTACTGTGTCCTGGTACCTCACATTGCGTAAGGATATAATTGTCAGAATTGGATTTTCTGTACGTCTGTTTTAAAGAAATCAGCAGTAGGGAAATATGCTATCTTGTTGTGTTGAAGCCTCCCTATCAGCTTTGTTCAAGTCTAGAAATAAATCTGAAGTACTATGCACTGTTAATATACCATTATGCACCATCCAGTACAGGTTAGGGGTTGACCTGATGGAAAGCAGCTCTATGACGAAGGACCTGAGACCTGGACATTAAGTTAATCATGAGACATAAATATGCCCTTGTGTTCAAGAAGGCAAATAGGTTCCTGGGGTGCATTAAGAAGAGTGTAGTGAGCAGGTAGAGAGAGATCATCCTCCCCCTCTAGTCTGCCCTAGTGAGGCCACATCTGGAGTCTTGTGTCCAGTCCTGGGGCATCCAGTTCAAGAAGAGAGGAAATTACTGGAAAGAGTCTAACAGAGGCCTACAAAGATGGGGCAGGTGCCACAGAATGTGGCTTCATCCATAATGAAAATGTAATGGGAGACCAGACTCCCCAGGAACAGCAGTAGGCTACAGCACACCCATGACTGGCACCTTGTGTCCTAGAAGACACAACCACTCTTTGGCTGTCTGCCAAACAGGTAAACCTTCTCATGAGTCTTAGATTCTGCAACTGGAGTAGCACTGGTCAAGTAATTTATGTGATGTGGGTATGGAATTACACACTGGTCTTAAACTACTTATTTTAGAATGTTACCAATAATCTGAACAATAATGCAAGTCTTCATGTGAGATGTGATATTATTTTTACTGAAATAAAGCCATTTTGATGCCAACAAAAAGAAATAGTATGAGTTATCTCCATCTAGATGTCTAGTATAGCATGAAAATAATTATTTCCTAGTAGTATTTATTTCTCTTTAATGATTATAGAATAGGAACCTGAGGTGGAGGTCCAGACAACAATTATACTTGGATAAATGAATCTTAGATCTACATGACAGTCAACTTCATGTGTTTAGCGGCAGCTCACCTGAGTTAAGCCACTTAGTCAGATTAACCATAACTCACAAACCGATTAAGCAATATTTTACTTCTAATCATTACAATCACACATCTGTGGCAGTGTCAATAAGAAAGTAAAATAAAAATAAATACTCTTTGCTCAGCACAAGACTCCTAGTTACATCAAGAGGATCTGTGCATTGTAACTGGACTCAGTCAAAATCTCTTATGTGAACTTTGCACCAGACAGGAATTACTGTTCAGTCAAGCCCAACTCTGGAGTGACATGCTATCCAGTATTTACGGCCAGATAGGAAGAAAATCCACTTCTTTCATCTCTTTGATATGGGACAGTGAAAGGATGCAGGTATCACAGATCCTACTATGCAGGAGCTAGGTATCTAGCTGGGGAGTAGAAGGGTTTTACTGTTAATTTGATCATGAATGGCAGTAAGTTTATTAGCCAATGGTTCAGTGTTTAACAGCATGAACTCAAGAGCAGAATCCCCATCTGTCAGTGCCTTGTATTACTGAGATGAAACAGATGGCAAAGCTAATGGAATTGAAATTAAATTTCCCAGCCTAGCTTTACACCTAACTGCATCACCTTTTGCTGCTTTATGATTGGCTGCAGAAGGAGAAAAAGTTTGATATTTTGTAGTTGCAAAACACCTAAATACGAGGAATGGGAAGGAATACTACAACATTCCTCAGGCCACAGCAGAGAGGCTGTGTACCTGAGAAGATGCCTGTCATCACTGAGGAGTTCTCAGCCTTGAAGGACCATTTTAAAATGATTGATTTTTCTCAGAGCTCAACATTAAACTTGATCACAGGAAACTTAAAAATAAAATACATTTCTTTTTAAAGGGAATGAAGTTATATAAAAGAAATCCAAAGCTGCTTCCTTCCATCAGTTTAATGGATTGTTTAATGTGTTTTACTCTGAAAAAGCACCTGGCATATGTATTATATTTTCAAATCCCAGCAGTCAGAAGAGGTAAAATTAAGTTAACAATTCATATTGACGTGAAAACTTAAATGTTATTTTCAAAGGGTCCTTATCTTTCTAATTCTTAAAAATGTATATAGAAGAAAAATTAATTTGTGCCCTAGAGATACATTATGTAAATTTTGAGACTGCGATATTTCTTACCTTGCAGTGGGAATTAGACATTTCTTTACAGAAATAACTCAGCATTAATTTAAAGTAATTAGTAAGAGTTCTGTATTGAAGTTCAATGTTTATAAAGATTTGGTATGTTTTACCTGTAGTACAATTAGATCTTCAACATTATTAGCACCAATAAAATTGGAGCATAGGAGCATAATATAATTCACAATTTACAATTAATTACGTGATTCAGGACAGAACATGAGATTTTTCTTATAGGTGTGGTCTAATGTGTGGACAAATATTTTAATGTTCTGTGGAATTGCTCCTTGTATCTTTTATTTAGCATTAGGTCTTTTCCTCAAAAAATATCTTACTTTCTGATCTTCAATGCTATCTCTTTGACAGTATCTATTCCACAGAGGGATCAAGGTTCTTAGGAATTTATTCTATTTATTTTATGAGTGGTACCACACTTGCCTAGAAAGCAACTTTGGCCTGCACCCCACACCCCAAAAAAAACCCCAAAAAACCTCAACCTAAAACAACTAAACAAATATCTTCCTGAGTTTCTCTCAGGTGAACCATGGAAAACTTTTCAAATGGGTTTGGGAATCAAAACTTTGACACTGGATAAAAGAAAAACTTAGTAATGTAAAAGTAGGCATTTTTACAAATGGGTAATACACTTCATTGCTATATAAAGCCTCAGAATCGAAGCATCGCACCTTCAATTCACAATTAAAACCTTTGGTATTTCAGAAGTATGGAGTGCTGAAAATCTCATTGACTTCCTCACCAACAGGAAGAGTGCTTGTGAAAAATTTGGGTTCCCTTTTTAAAAGGCCATTCTTTAGTACTGATCTGTGTGGTTTTCCTGATTAAATAATAATAATTTTACAATTATAGTCTACTGTATAAATAGCACATATGTGGTTTTGAACTCCTTTATATATATATATATATGTGCCTCGCAATTTAATCATGTTTTCTTATTCTAGGCAAAACTCAGAGGAGGATGAAAAAGCTATCTCAAAACTAAATAATTCCTTGAATGCACAGTCTGATATTACTATGAATCCTAAGCTAAACATATTTGTTTAACTACTGCTATTTAGTGGGAAGGAGGGCATCATATATTCATTTTAACAACCCTCTAGAAGTCAGACTGAGCAAACTTGGCTGCTTCAGTACACATACACAAACAACTAGAAACAATTCACTCAGAGAAGGAAAACATAAATGTAAAAAAAATGGTAACGGTCTTACATTCAGGTAACAATTCTATGCAGAGTACAGAAAACTTTCTGGGAACAGGGCTTGAATTTGGCAGTTGGGTGAGGTTTTTTTCCAAGCCTTAGATAATTTTATTTAATCTCCCTATGTTGTTTGTTTGTTTTTGTGTTCAATAAAGGTAACATTACAGAATCACAGAATAGCTATTGCTGGAAAAGACCTTTAAATATTTATTTATTTATTGCTTCTTTACAGTACAAGTTACTTGAATTGTATTTTCTTCTCTTATAATTTTATTCTTTGTTTTTCAAAACACAAAATAGTCCTTCCCTGTATAGTTTCTAACTACATGCCAGGGACAAGTCTGTTCATAAATACAGGTAAGGGGAGAAGGGGAGTACAATGAAAATAATTAAAGGGGATAATTTACCTCTCTTCAAGATTTGAAAGTTGAATTGCCAAATGCTGCTGTTATTGGCTAACCTTAGCTTTTATATCTGTCCATTAGCTCCATGCAGATATGAGTAATTCATGACCTATTTTAGTAGAAAATTGAGGTTAAATGCCTTCCTTCTCTTCCCACTCCCCCTCCCACAAAGTTAAACTAGTCTTGTCTTTCTAGAGTCTTGCTATTGGAGTTCCTTGTGCCCTATTCATCTCTTTGAAGCTTACCTCTAGGTAATAGCTGATGTTCCGTAAGCAAGGTGGTAGAGAGGCATCTAGTATTACACTCTGTCCTAATAAACAGAATACGTATCTGCTTTAACTGTTTAAAGGGGGACCTGAGTTACTTGATATATACATTTTTTTCCCTCCTCTCCGATGAGGATTCAATCATCCAGGAAATTTTGCCAAGGAACTGATTTATCGAAAGAGAGAAAGCTGCTAACAGAAGCTGGGAGGCAGCCAACTGGTTGACACCCAGCTATGATAAAAAGTGAAAGCAACATGTAATTCAAATACCAGAAAAGGGTAGAGAAATTTCTTCTATCAATGGTGATTGTTGTTCAAGGAAGAACTTGTCATGAATGTCCTTCAGCTTCTTGTCATGAGCAATCTTCATCTTGAACATCATTACAGCTAGAAAGTTAAAGTTTATAATGGTTTTCAGACATGTTAGTCTCTTAAAAAATGCTTCAGGCCACTAAATATTCATGCCACTAGAGAACTGAATGATTAATGGAAACACTTAATAGTTAAAAAAAGAAATGCTCATTTGTGATATCCTCTATTATTACTACAGTGGAAAAAGAACTCTGTCAAGAACCAAATCTAAGCAGAATTAAATTTTCAAATGAGGTTGAAGAAACTGGACATAGTTCTTCAATTAGCTATCTATTCAAACTTAAAAATATATGTCTAGGAACATGTTTACAGTCTTTTTACTTTTTCCTCCTGTTCTATTAATAAAATGCACTGACATATGGCAAGACATCAAATGGTAGAACTTGGTAGGTGTAGTTTTCACTAGGTAAATGGTCTCATTAAGAAGGAAGTCACCTCCAGCACTGAGGTGTTTGAAAATTATGTGCTAACTGTGGAGCCAAGTGGAACTGTGACTTCTGAGATGCAAGATTTGGACGTGTTCTGGATTCTGGGCCACTAGATTTATACTCAAAACATGTCCTGCCTAACTTCCTATCAGGGCAAGGTCTGGATGTGCCCCAAATGCTTGTCCCTTCCCTTCCATGATTGTTTCCTATCAAAAGGCAGCCTAGAGGCATGGGCTAGTGGGAAGCTGGAGTGGCTCTGTACAGGTCTAGAATTGTTCATCAGCATATCAGGGCACCCATACAACCTACAAACTAAATACAGTATAAAGGTCTCCTACCTTCACCATATTGAGAAACATTATTCTTAACAGTTATCAAAGCTATTCGCAAAACAAGGAAGACATATTCTATAGAATAGGCTACACCTCTCCTTTGTAATTTGGGATTGATATGAGGAAAAAGGAGAGCAGCTCTAAATTATGTCAGGATTTCCTTTTCTTTGCAGGCTGAACTAAAGCATACATTACAATCCTTTCTAGTCTTTTTCCTAACTCAGGTGTAGTACTTAGATGAACACTGTAGAGCTACCTATAATTCCCCAAAATACTGTATTTGTAAATGGAATTGTAACTTGTGACTTGGTAAGAGTTCATGGCCACCATTCTCTGGTTCCTTGAGACTGGAGAAGGAGAATCCCTGAGTGTATTTTCCACCCCACCCTATATATTGCACATCCAAATATAACAATGACAATCAAAGTAGTCTCATGATATTGACTCAGCTGTTTATGTTCTCACCTGTTTATTCCAAAATGTATAGAAGTGCAGACACAGTAAGGCACAGCACGCTCGGGATTACAGCAAAAGTTGTTACATTGCTAGCACAAAATAGTAAAGAGAGTAAAGTGAGAAAGCTGGCTAACTTTTTCAGTGTTACTCTTTTTTCTTTTTTCTTTTCTTTTCTTTCTTTTCTTTTCCTTTCTTTTCTTTTCTCTTTTCTTTTCTTTTCTTTTCTTTTCTTTTCTTTTCTTTTCTTTTCTTTTCTTTTCTT
>JANHGN010013562.1:30618-48778 GCA_024605025.1 Megaceryle maxima | reverse complement strand
TCTTGGACTGCTTCCTCGGAGTATCCAAGGAGGACTCTGTCCATTCTGCCTTCGATCCCGTGTTCCTGAATCCAGTACCAGAATCCAACTCCTGAACAGCTCCCATCTGCTGCAGGGCCCAGGCTGGGACCCCCGGTGCCTGCTCCACAGCATCAGTGGTGACGCTGATGTAATTACCATCAGTGGGGTTGGGTTCTATACTGATCTTGTATATATTTGTACATATACTATTTTATTATTATTATTATCATTAGAGCTGTTCTAGTTTCCTTTTCTAATCACTAAGTCTCTCTCCCTTATTCTTTTTCTCTTCCCCTTTGGGGAGGGAGGGGGGTTAACAGAGAGCGTCTGTTAGGTTTAAGGGGCTGCCTTGACCCTAAACTGTGACACATATATTAGAAGTTTTGAATGCTGAACTTCCTCACAGTAACCTACAAGCAAGGGTTCAGTCAGACAAAATCTAGAATTTCTTCATACTACTTGTGTCCAAAACACTTTTCTCAGTTATGGGCTCAGATGTCTCTTGAGACATACTAATGACTCCATTGCATTTTTCTAAGAGGTGAGAACAGAAAAATACACAGAGGACAGAACCACCTAAGATCCTCTACCAAATGAAGAGACCACAGGGAATATATCTCCTAGGGGTGAATAACTGGTAACATTCTTTCTCTTATATTAAGCATAATAAATTTTTATTTTTCCTAAAGCTCTTCAACCATAGTCTCCTACCTAGAAACATGTAATAAGATACGCATTTTTTCTCTAACCACACCACCAGAAGAGTAAGACCTTCACTTAGCTTTCATGTACAGGAAGGAAAAAAGTCCTGCATCATCCCTGGTGTAAACCTGTCTCTCTGTAATTCATGATGCATCCTTTGCACTGCCCCCTTCCCACTGCCTGTGAATCAATGACCAAAGACCCAGCTCTGACATTGCACAGATCCCTAATCTTGACTCAGACTGCTGAGGAACAGCTGTGAGGAAGTTCACAGAGGGATACGAAATCAGAGAAATTAGATTGTTAAGATGAAATTGTTAGTAGACAAGGGAAGGATTGTCCCATAGGAAGCTATAAATATTTATGGTACAATACCCGGGAGCCTGTCTGTGGTTGGGTTTTTGGGTCATCCCATCAAGTTATCACAACCTGTGATAATGAGCTGATGGAAAACTACATCTCAGCAACACAGAGGAGCCAATTCATAGAGGCTGCAAGGCATCAGTCCTTTTTCCACTTGACCGGTGTTCCCTAGACAGCAAAGACTCTTCAGTTTCTGTGTCAGAGGAGGTGAGTGTGATAAGGTTTAGCCTAGCAGATGGCTAAATCCTAGAAATTTTTTAATATGTTAGCCAGTAAATAATTGCTTGGTGTTTTTAAGTTCTGGATATTCTGCTTTCAGAGTCTCTTTGCACCCAGCTAGAGAAGCATGAACAAACTGATCTAGAAAAGCTACCTTTGGAAAAAAAACAAAACAACAGCCATAGTTCAGCTCTATTTGCTGTCCTGAAAAAGTACTAAGAATATTTGGAACTGGGTGGAAGGATGGCAGATGTTTAATACCTCCTATGACTTGCACCAGCGAGCACATTTGGAGAGGAAGTGAAGAAGATTATTACACCCAGTTGGAGCTTCAAGGAGAACTTAGCATGAAGTGTAAAGTAAATATCCTTATCAGAATTTGTTCAAGAGAATACAGTAGTAAATAAGACTTTTATTCTTTTCAAAACTGCCAATTTTTTTCCCATTTGTTTTCACTGCTTTACATGAGAGAATTTCTATTTTGAGATTAAAGGTTGATTATAAGATGCTCAGAAGTAGAGACAAAGAAGAATGCAATCACATTATTCATTCAGCAAATAAACACAATACTTTATCCATTATCATTACTGTGTTTTTATAGCACCACAAAAGAAATAAAAAGAACCCTCAAAAACCACAGGCTAAAAGGCTTTTAAATTTTAGCAACATACACCTCCTCACATAGATTTCTTGGTTTGGTTTTTTGAGAAAAACAAGCGTTTGAAATAATGGTTAAGTTCACCTTTCCACCTATGCTATATTACACTGCTCAAAAGAAAAGTAGTTTAAATGTTTGCCTAGGACAGTTATTAGAAATGTATCCTGGGTCGTGATGAAACTCCATCGTTGTTAATGAAATGTAGATATTTACCCATATCATCACTCAGTAACATTCTACCTATTGAAATTCTGCTGCATCAGGTGGTGACTACTGTTTCTTATGGGCTACAGAACATCTAAGGTCTAGCTGAGAAGGAAAAATACAACATACATAACTTTACTGAGTTTATTTCAGCACCATAAGAAATAAAAGCAGAAAGGCAGATAAAAAGAAGGAAAGCCAATATGTTTTTTAAAAAGTTTTTATGCAGAAGAGGCCCATGTATTGTCCTAAAAAATAAAAAAAATCCCCTCTTTAGAATGACTGTGGATATAATAGTTATTTCTTTTCTTATGAAAACTAAATTTTTTTGTAAAACACGTTGTCTTCTCCTCTCGTCCCTTTGAACACTTTTCCAATCTTTAAGTATATCCCCTTTGAAAACTCCATTATTATACTGTAAATGTGAACTAAACAACAATGCTTTATGAAAAGCACTTTATATGTTCAAAGTGCTATGTAAACATTCACTATTTAAATCATAGCTATTAGAGCTAGAAGGAGGACACTATTATTTTTTTTTCTGTAACTCTATTATTCAATTAGGCACCATTTTAACCTATTTAGAAAAATTGTCTCTGTCTGACAATTGGTATCCACAGCCTCTCAAAATGAAACAACCTAACACAAAATAATAATCTGTTTAACACACAACCTTGCTACACGGACACTGTATTTTTCTTCAACAAACTTGTTCCTTTAAGAAGCAGTTGCCAAGGATATTATGGAATAGATTTGTAGCTGGGAGGCAGGAGGTGTTTATTTAGATGTTTTTATTTTTCTCCACAAGTCAGCTTTCAGTTGCATTTGACTTTGGAATGATTAAAAGTTAGTTTTTTAAACAGATGAAATATTACAATTTACACTGTGTACCTATTGAAGGCTTTTTATACACTTTTTGTAAGTGTAATGGTACGTATTTCACTTGATGCATGAATTCCTTTGTTATGCCAAAGACATTCTGTGGCAAAAGTAATTGAGAGGTAATTGTCTGAGGTAAATGAAACTGATGTGTAGGGTTCTTCTAGCTCTGGATTAGAAACAAAAATGTTAGGATAAAGTTGATTTTTATGATTAGTGTTTGAATCTTCCCTTTATCTGAATTTTGAAATACTATTCTGGCAGTATTTCATTAACAGGTAGGATAGTGAGTTGACAGATCTTTCTAGTCATTATCAGCAGTTGCTGTTAACCGCAGAACAGCAGTTCCTGTTCTGAAAATAAAGAAATGCCATTATTGCTCTTTCAGGGCCACCACTGGAAGCTGTCATCCAGTAGTAGTCATATTCAATAGGGGTGATCTTAAATTTAGATCCTTTCAAAAGAACCTGATGAGTTTCTCAGAAGATAGTTACTGAAAACCAACCATAATGTCAATAGCAAAGTTAGCATACGTCTCTGGCAAAACAGAAACATTTGAAAGCTGCTACATCCAGACACCCTTGTACCACCAAGCAGCTTCTGCAATCAATCCGAAAAAAAACCAACCAACCAAACAAAAACCCACAAAAAACACCAACAACAAACATATAGAGTCCACTAAGAATTTTAGTCCTGTAGTTACTCTGGCTCCTTTTAGCAGGTTCTTTCTCCTCCATGAAAATGGCCATGTACTGATACATCCGAGGATCACATTGATTAGGGCATCTCTAGATTTCTCTTTGTATTTTGTTTGGTTTTCTTTTTTTTCAGTCCATAAATGCCATCCAACCATTTCTGACGACTTGTCAATGACACTTTGGGTGACAAATCAGGAAAATCCTTTCAGTGACATCCTCTCTTTCCCCATCAGATATATTATATAGTTGATTTAGACTTCTCCATGCATTGAATTTCTTGAATACAATTTAAAGATAGTCTACTATGGTTCAGGTATAATTTAGAGATACATAAAGTGGAATCACAAATATATTAAATTAGCATGTGCACAGTGACTTTTGATTACCTGTGAAGTCTGTTCAAATAGTCTTTGGACTGAATACAAGGATAGCACAGGTTCAACCTGCTGTTCTATTTTTATCCTGACTTCACAGAGCTACCTGCTCCCATCCTAGTCTGCACACCAGAAGAGGAGTAACATCTTTCCTCTTAAGGCAGAAGAATCTAGTGCAATAACATTGTCTTTCTTTCTACTTTCTCATATAAGTGTCAAAAGGGTGATTTCAAATTTTTTTTTTTTTTTATGATCCCTAGACCATTGTTGTCAAATTTAAATGTTAAAATATAACTTCTAGCCTGCATAGGCTACAACTTCAGTTTCTACCATAAACCAATTTGTCTGACAAATGTTCTAAGGTGAAGTGGCATTATTTTTAGAAATCAGGTCAGTGGATAATTATGGAGGAGAAAGAACCAGTCTCATCCATGTTAGCTTACCTCAGATATTTGCCTACAGCTGGCTGTAAAATCTTTTAAAATGCTACTAGGAATTCAACACTTCAATAAATAAATAAAATGAAAAAAAAATAAGTATCCAAGGGAAGGAAGAGTGAACTCCTTTGCTTCAAGGGATTTTGTATTTCAGTATTTTCCATTGTGATAAGTATACTCTACTCTTTTGTACCAGCATCCAAATTGCATTTCTTACACCCCTATATATTTTAATTCTACTAGGAAACCAAGATAATGAATAGCAGTAAAGAGGAGCCTTACAGACCTGAGTAAATTGGGCGGGGGGGGGGGGGGGGGGGAGAAGCCATGGAAAAAAAAAGGTTTTTTCTTTTACTAAGTAAATTCACTGAATCTTCACTGAATACAGAATCTGACAATCTGTCTTGAAAAGGAACAAGAAAAAGTGGTGCCTTGGGGCAAGATTGTTAGTTAAAAGGCTATAGGTTCTCCTTGCTCTGTTTAAGTCCCAAAAGTAACCTATGTCTCTATTTCCTGATTGATAAGCTACAATAAACATAGGTAGATGAGGAGCTAATGTGTGCTTCAAGAGCCCTTGGAAAGTATCAGAAGAACTCTCCTTGTTCATGATGCAAAAATAAACTACATTTTATATATATGTTTTTAAAAATATTTTTAAGTAAACCCATGTGTGTATATATATGTATGCAAGTATTTTCAGATGAATTGCTACAGGTGGCACAAATCCCACAGACTGTCATGCATTGGAACCTTGCACCTGCCCACTAGTGCACCTATTTAAGGAGATAGTGCTGCATGGAGTAACCCTCACAGCCAGGCTCTGTGTTTGGATGATGCAGATCAGCTCCTGAAGTATATTTGGAGTTATCCCCACTGATAGATCTCTGTGTCATTGAATAATAAAATACTTACTGATTTTTATTATTTTTTAATTCTAAATACTTCATAAAAATGTAATTCCCTTTTAATCTTTATATATTCTTTAAGAATAAAGACATTAGGTCAGGTTCTTGTGAATTTAAAACACTTTTACACTACTCTGGCAGAATAAAGACATTAAAGAGGAGATAGATGAAATCCAGACTGCCTTTATACTTTCAGAACTAGGTGAAGTACTTGGGGCCTTAATGAGATTCTGAGCCTTCAAATTTTATTCCTTTTTTAGTGTGATGGTGTGAAAATTAGAAATGCCCTGCGTGTGCCCTGAAAAGCCTTCTAGGAAGTGGGTTGAGTTCACTGGCATATTAACAAGGGTAAATGAACAGCCATGTTCCCATTATCCACTTCATCTTTTTTACCTTTGGTAGCTGCCCAAGGTTATTCACCTTACTAACCTGATTCCACTTAAAAGCATGTCGAACCAAGTGGAAATTTAAGAAGGCTCAAAGTGAAGGAAGTCATTAACCATTACTCTTTGGCTTAGAAACAAGTATGTTCTCATCACTGTGCAAGTGACTTCTTGTTAGTTAAGCCATGTCAGAACAGAAAACCACAAAGAATTAGGAAACAAACTAGAGAATAATGTATTAAAAAGCCAAAGTTTGAAGTTTGCATTCAAGATCTCCCATCAGTCTTGGAAGACACTGGAAACAGAAACACCTTGAAGGGAAAAGTTTGGAAGTGATATTCTTACATGATAATATTTGTGTAAACAAACTTTTTTTCAGAAATATTGTATCCATTGTATCTCCACAGTAGCCTCTTCAAAAAAAGTATCATAATATTATTAATGCAGTAGTTTTAAAATTTTGTTTGCAAGCCTACAACTTTGTTTCTGATCCCTTGTTTTGATCCTACTTGGAGAATTTTAACAGCTGTTGGCTTTTTGTTTGGTTGGTTGGTTTTTTGTTTGTTTGGCTGGTTTTTTTTCCTATGTTGCATCTGTTACTGTTTTAGGGTGAAAAATTTGCTTTTAAAGTAAATCTCTGAGTTTCTGAGTTGCCACCAGATCCCAGGCTTTGATTTATATTTCAAGGTAGTCTGAGCTGGCTCACTTTTGATGAAGCCAAAAAGAAATGTATGGACCAGCTGCTAGTGGGCTTTTTGTTGGAGGGACAAGTCTAATGGCGGTCCCAAGTAAATTTCCAGCCTCCTGCTCTCAATCTGAGTGCGTATGTTGGGTCCTCATCTCCAAGTCTTTCACTTTGCAGATCTTTCCTGTTGTGCCAGGCTACTTGCTAAAGCAGCCACCACCTTAGTTATGTCTTGTGAACACAAGGTTTAAGACAAATTCAAAGACACTCTTACAGAGAATGGAGCCTGAGGAATATATTTGTGACTGCAGTCTTCATCCTGAGGAAATATTGGTCAATGGTATGCTTTCCTTCCACATCAAACACTGACCTTAAAGTTATTTAGATATCAAATTACCTTCTGAAATAGACAGTTGTGTGGTTTTTTCAGTAATGAGATTTTTAAAGTCAATCAAATAACTGATTTTCTGGTAGTGAGGAAAAGATGTATTATTTTAGAACTGATTGAATTTCTAAAGTCATATCATGAGTGAGACAGTGTAAATCCTGTTAGAGGTCTGCTGGAGAAACTCTTGCTGTTTCCAGACTTTGAACAAAAGGAGAAGATATTGCATGATAATTGCAGTAATTATGTAGGAAAGAGTGTGTTCAAGACAGGCCAAATAAAATGCATGATTTGCAGTATGAAAATGTGTTATTTGTCAGCCCACAGATTGCAGTAGGTCCATATTCTCTTTTTTGCTTCTGTACCTTATATACAAAGCTAGGATAATCAGCCATCTGCTAGGTAGGAATCCCAGCTTGGTTTAAAAAAGGGCTCCAAGATCACTGGGTAGAGGGTGATATGGAAGGTTTGACTGTGTATGAAAATCCTAAAAACTAGAAAGTTCATTGTCTACTTCAAATTATGCTCTCTTGTTGATGTTCTTACAGAGATAGATGGAATTAAATAAAAAATACCCATTAATTCTAAAGATAGTCTGTATCCTATGGGAAAAGAAAGGTCACCAGTGCCACTAACCTGTTTTCCCCATTTGCTCTATCATACAGATTACTTCAAAGCATGCAGGATATATTTAATGTCCCTGTTGAGTGAAAGGGTTATGTATTTAAGTGGAGAAAGCAGGTGGTTTATTTCATTTGTGAAAACTCCTTTTTACTCCCAGCTGAAAATTCTAAAAAGTGTGTGGGGGGGAAGTGTCAGTTTTGCTTTTGGGAAAAAAAAATAAATCTCATTGCTCTTGGCAGTGACCTCAGCTTCCAAGAGGAGGTGTTAGGCTTGCATCATTTCACAACGCTGGCTGATAAGGAGTGGCATTAACCTAACTTTAGTAGAAGCTCATTTTAGCTCTCTCAGCCAGAAGAGAGTCAAAGTGACATGACACATATGAATGGTACAACAATGCAGAGACTACATTAAAGAAAAAAAGAAAAAAAAAAGAAATTATAGACCTTCATGAAGGCTCAGGTCAGAATATATACAGATAGAACATTAACTGCAGCACTGGAAACTGACAGCTCCAGTTCTTATCAAAGCTGATGCAGCTTTAGACCTTAACGTTGTCATATAGAGCTATCACCATAGATTCACAAGTAACTAAAAATCATAGCTTACTTCACCCCACCAGCACTCCTGCCCTGAAGGACTACTATTAGAGATTGTTATCCTCTTCTGCTGTGCCTGGTAACATTTTGATAAGAGCAATGGTGATGTTCCTGGGCTAGCAGATGGCCAGGGCATTGCTACTTTTTCTGTGCTGCTGTACTGGACAGGCTGGAACTCCAGTGTGAACTCAAGTTGAAAGGACTGTGACATGTGAATGAGTCCACATGGGAACAGGACAACCTGAAGTGTCTATGGACAAACTCATGCCAGACCAGGTACGTCTTGAAGTGTCTGGCCATAGTTATATGTGCTGCAGCAGACATGCCTCTGAAGGGATTGTGGCCGAAGGATAAGTCTACACAGGAGAAGGTATGCCTCACCTCAAAGCACCTGTGGCTGTGGATAAGTCCATGATGTAGCAGATACACCTTGAACCATCACTGGCTGTGCCTCAGGTTGTGCTAGAGCACCTCAAAGCGTGTGGCAATGGATAATCCCACAAGAGAGTAAAAATACCCCTGGAGGGACTGCCGTGACAAGTAAGGCCATGTTGGAGCAGATGTATCTTTGAAGGCATTGTGTGTGGCCCATGGAGAAGGCCAGCCTGGAACGTGTGCACCTCAAAGCTGTGGATAAGTCTACCCTGCAGCAGGCATACCTCTGGAGAGACTGTGGCTCATGGATAAGGCTTCACTTGGAGCTGCAGTCTGTGGATAAATCCAAGACAGAGCAGGGGCAAAGGAAGAAGTTCATTGCAATGTTAAACCCTATAACCCGACCTGAATGGATCGGGGTAGTGGCTATACCTTTACATTGTTGTAATGCATTATTTGAGTTGCATGCTATATAGGAATTACTATAGCAGGAACCACCTGAACCAATGGAGAGCAAAGCCTTACAAGAAGCAGTGTAAGGGCTGCAGTGACCCAAATTGAGCTGGATTTTGTGCCCAGTAACTCCATGCAACACATCACATCTCCTGTCCTAAGTGACCATCATAACAGATGGAGCTCAAAGTCATGGACTAAATTAACTCAGTGGACATTTGTGAACATTTTACAGCCATTTTACAGCAGTGGTACATAGACATGGGGAATGAAGCAAGGATGTTTTCATTACTGCTGAGCAGCACTTACACAGAGTCAAAGCCTTTTGTACTCCTCACCCCACCACACCCCACCAGTGAGTAGACTGGGGAGGCACAAAAAGTTGTGAGAGGACAGCAGACCCCAACTGACCACAGGTAATTAAAAAACATAGCTTATTTCAACACAGTACAGTAATAAGCAACATCAAACCTTGACTACGAATTGCTTTAACAGAACATTTCAAGCTTTTCTGTTTAGGGAAAAGAAAAAGGAGGTATTTTGATATGGAAGTAGTTGGTTTTTTTCAAGCACATTCAATTTTACATTCTTTCCGTTCTTTTGTGTCCAATACTTGTATGTGTAATTAAATATCCTGAACAAATACTCCAGCATCTATATAGCTGTTAGATTATAACTGATTAACGTTACAAAAAAGTACTCAAGACAATTTAAAATACAGTAGTTTGAAATATATACTTATTTTATATTCAAATATATATTTTAGTGTGAATTTTTAAATAAAATATTAGAACAAAACACCACAGCTGATTAGTTTTTTTGGTTTTTTTTTTACATTTTGTCTCTTTTAAAAAAAATACACAATTACCACTCCTTCCATGCTTGATTAGATTGTGTTTGATGAACAGTGATGTAATAGGCAATGTCAATACAAACACCACAAAGCAGTGAACAAACAGGTCTATCCTGTATGATTTTCAGTGGTGAAATTGTATCTGTGAATAGACATGCAGTATTACAGTAAATATGTTCTACTGCAGCCTTGCAGTATTTGAAGGGGGCCTACAAGAAAGCTGGGGAGGGACTTTTTACAAGGGCTTGTAGTGATAGGATAGAGGGGTAGTGGCTTTGAACTGGAAGAGGGGAGATTTAGAATAGAAACGGGGAAGTTCTTTAATGTGAGGCTGGTGAGACACTGGCATAGGTTGCCCATAGAAGTTGTGGATGCCTCCTCCCTGGAAGTGTTCAAGGACAGGTTGGGTGGGGCTTTGAGCAACATGGTCTAGTGGAAGGTATCCCTGCCTGTGGCAGAAGGATTGAAACAAGATGATCTTTAAGATCCCTTCCAACACAAACCATTCTATGATTCTATGAATACCTGATTCCATGGGGTCTTGCAAGTTATTAGCACAGACCCTCGCATTTCACTAAAGAAAAATATATCTATTCATCTGTATTTTAGCTGGTTTATACTCCAGATCTTTCCATTTTGCTTTATGTTTTATCACAGCCAGTAGTGCACTTTGCATTTAAAAATTTTCTTTTTACTGAATTCCTTCTTTAATACATCACATTGAAATAGCTGGATTGCTACAGTAGGCAGAGTACATTAGAGAGGGTGAGCCTCTTGCTTCATATTTAATGAGATAAAGTTTTTATTTCATTACATTAAAGATTGGTGGTAGCACAGATAATATACCGACTCTTTTAATGCTCTTAACTCATGTACAGCAGCTGTTTCAGCTCTTACTAATTCCTCTTTTAATCCCCTTTCTTCCTTACACAACTTCAAAAAAATTTTGTATGCAGTCTAGCCATTTCTATTAGTATTGTCTTTACATGAGATTTTTTCTTGTGGAAAAGCTCTCTCTCCTTTATTTCTACAAATTACAGGCTCATTATTGCCACTGCCCTCTCATCCGCTTTCATTGCTTTCCCTGAAACCAGCCATTTTTTGAATTTCATTAACATTAATACATACAGGACAAAGCTTAAGAGTTCCTCTTACCCCAGGTATGACTAGAACATTACACCCTGTAGGAAGTCAGAGAAGACGTGTCTCTTTAGCGGAATTTTCCATTAATAAAATGAATATGATAATTCACTGGAAAAAGCTGATGCAAGCCTGTTCTGTGTGTGTTGCATAGGCAACAATCACTAGGTAAAGGAAGCATGTGGGTGTAGTACTTTGTTTTTCTGAGTGAAGCACTGATTATAGCAGTGCCAAATGCGTGCAGTTTCAGTTGGATTTCAATGGGAGCTGTCAAGAGAAGCAGTGAAAAAATTAAGCCAGATCTGGTAGGCTCTTAGTGTTAAGATCAATCTGGGCAGGTAGCACTGGACAAGTATCAGTGGACAGTAAGTTCTATGGAAATGTATTTATTATTTGTTCTGCAATTATTCTTGGAGTTGAGCTAAATTTAGTTCTAGCTGAAAGAAGCTTCTCAAAATAGGAAGACTCACAAAGACTCACAACAGCTGACTCAAAGGTTAGAGATGGTACTTTGTGAGAACATTTGGCCTTATTATTTTAAGAGTATTCCTTCATCTACTTCAACTTTGAAAAATATTTTTAACAATAAATGCCTTAACAATGGGATTACAAAAGGGTTTCTGTATCTCTAACTCTCATAGAGAAGTCATATGTGAATAAAATCTTCACAGATGCTAGAAACACACTGTCCCACTAGCTCAATATATTCTACCAGCTCAAAGAATCAATCTCAATCACCTTTGGAGTAATGAATACAAAATACTACACTTTAACCAAAAGCATTTGCAAAGAACTAGTGCTATATAACATGCTTCAGAATCAGGACGTGTTCAAGTATCTTCATGCAGTGGAAAGAATGGTCAATTTCAAATTATAATTTTGTGTGTTTCATTACTGAAATTCCAGACCAGAAAGAGCATGGTTAGCAGATTTGGAGACATTTAGTGATCTCAGCAAACAATGCATCTGCATTTTGCACATCTGAAACAGTAGGGCTATGTTCATCACGTATCCTGACATTATAAATAAAAAGCTAATTGCAAAATTCAGGTTTTGAGGCAGATTGTAAAGGCCCAGCAACAATGAAAAAAATTACATAAAAATTTGTAGTCTGGACTCATGTCCAGCTCTGAACTAAACTACACTGAGATCCATTGGTTACTACACCACATAAAGAATGAAGACTGCGTGCAACTCATGGACATTCAAAGTGTTTTGTGTACAGCTCTGTGTATATTCAACTCTTGAATAGCCAAAGGAAAGCTCTTATTTGTACAACTTTGAACAGTAGTCTATGAGCAGTCTATGGTTTGTTCAGAGGGATGACAGTTGCTTTGTTAGGGACCAGTTTCCATATATTTACTTTCCTGACACTGAGTTAGTTCAAAAGGGTTTGTCCTGGCATGGAAAGCTGGAAGAGCAGAAGCAAACTAAAATCACTATTTGACTGTTTGACTACTGGTTGATTCTGCTTGTGAATAAAATTCCCGTAATAGACATCTAACAGTGACTATACAGTCTATAGTATCTTGTGAGAAGAAATTGAGACCATCTAGGGATAACTCAACTGCATTCATACAGATATATGTCCCATCAGACTTTTCTTTTTCTTTTCATAATACTGTCCTTGTTATAAATGTCCTCAAACAAAACCTATTGCCTTTCTATAAGAACCAGGGGGCTAAAATGTTTTCCCAGATTTCTGATGGGGCTTGATGAATCTGGATAATTATTTCTGACAGCAAGTTCTGTGTACTGATAGCAAATGAGAAGTAAACCTCTCTTTCTACACTGAAGCTTTTTCTAAGCTAGTGATATATTTCTGTATGCATTAGGAGTAAGGGCTGAGTAGACTGAGGGATGCTGGTTGATGAAAAGCTGGATATGAGACAACAATGTATGAGTGCAGCCCAGAAATCCCCACTGCATTCTGGGCATCATCACAAAAAGCATGGCCAGCACATTGAGGGAGGTGATTCTGCCCCTCTTTTCCACTCTTGTGAGACCTCACCTGGAGTACTGCGTCCAGCTCTGGAACCCCCAACACGAGAAGAACATGGACCTGTTGAAGTGGTCAAGATGGAGTCCCGATTGAGATCAATGACAAGTGGTGTCCCTCAGGGGACATAATGGGGGCCTGTGTTGTTTAACATTTTTATCAATGACACAGACAGCAGGATTGAGTGCACCATCAGCAAGTTCGTGGATGACATCAAGCTGAGTGGTGCTGTTGATACACCAGAGGGACAGGTTGTCATACAGAAGGACCTACACAAGCTGGAGAGGTGGGCCCAGGTGAACCTCATGAGGTTCAACAAGAGCAAGTGAAGGGTCCTGCACCTGCGCCAGAACAATCCCCACTATCAATACAAGCTTGGAGAAGAGGCAATAGAGAGCAGCCCTGCAGAAAAGGACTTGGGGTTGCTGGTAGATGAGAAGCTGGACATGACCAGCCAGTGTGTGCTTGCAGCCCAGAAGGCCAATCGCATCCTGGGCTGCATCAAAAGAAGTGTGGACAGAAGATCAAGAGAAGGGATTCTTCCTCTCTATTCTGCTCTGGCAAGACCTCACCTGGAATACTGTGTCCAGCTCTGGAGCTCTCAGCACAGGAAGGACATAGACCTGATGGAGCAGGTCCAGAGAAGGGCCACAAAGATGATCAGGAGGCTGGAACACTTCTCTGATGAAGACAGGCTGAGGGAGCTGGGATTGTTCAGCCTGGAGAAGGCTCAGGGGAGACCTGATAGCCACCTTCCAGTACCTGAAGAGAGCTTATAAAAAGACTGGAGAGGGCCTGTTTACAAAGGCCTGTAGTGAAAGGACGAGGAGCAATGGTTTTAAATTAGTGTGAATTTGGATTGGCTGTAGGGAAGAAGTTCTTTACCATGAGGGTGGTGGAATACTGGAACAGGTTGCCCTAGGGGGTGGTTGAGGCCCCATCACTGGATACATTCAAGGTGAGACTTGATGAGGCTCTGAGCAACCTGTTCTAGTTGAGGATGTCCCTGCTGTCAGCAGGGGGGTTGGACTAGATGACCTCTAAGAGGTCCCTTCCAACCTAGACATTTCTATGTTTCTATGATTGTTCAGTCTGAAGAAGAGAAGGGTCTCGGAAGATCTTATTGCTGCCTTCCAGTATCTGAAGGGGACCTGTAAGAAAGCTGGGGAGGGAGTTTTTACAAGTGCTTGTAGTGATAGGAAAAGGGGTAATGACTTTGAACTGGAAGAGGGTAGATTTAGAATAGAAATGAGGAAGAAGTTTTTCACTGTGAGGGTGGTGAGACATGGGCACAGGTTGCCCATGGACATTGTGGATCCTCCATCACTAGATGTGTTCAAGACCAGGTTAAAAGGGGCTTTGAGCAATGTGGTCTAGTGGGAGGTGTCCCTATCCATGGCAGGAGGGTTGGAAATCAATGATTTTTAAGGTCCCTTCCAACCCAAATAATTCTATGATTCTATGATAAAATCCTGCAGCTTTTTTATTATTTTAAGCAACTTCATGGAAAATGAAAGTTTCTTCACATTTTGCTCACTTAACAATATGGATGCTTGAACATCAGCACTTCTAAATGAGATTCCTTGTAGAGTTTAATAGGTACAATCCTATAGGTACAACATTACCCCAGAAATAGTGGGCACTCCCTCCCTTGGATGAGGACAAGAAATCAAATTGCAGTTACCTACATCATGGTCCAAAGTATTAACCACAACAGGCATGTCAGAGAGTCTTTTCAGTTTTGGTCTTGATGTTCTTGAGAATCATCTCTTTAGTAGTATTTTTAAATGTATTGTAAAATTTAACGATCCAGGGTCAGTTGACTGCTTGCCACTGTGCTGTTTCTCTCGGATAATAAAAGTAGATTAAAGCTAACAGAGTTATGATTGCACCTCATCTAAAATAAAAAGTACATCATATTTAACCATACCTTTTCTCTCTCTTTCCTCTGCTATCCTTGTTGGTAAATTGCAACTCCTCCCATCTGATTTACTACTAATAGATTGCATATCTCTGCTTCAGCAGTGTAATTTGGCTTCCAGGGGACCTCAGAAAAGGCCAATGGCTTGTGTAGAACCACAAACTCTTAAGTGTCTGTGAGACAGAAGTTCGTCTCAAAAGCAGAATTCACAGGCATGTCCCTTGCAGAAGCTGTTCTGTGTGGATGAATTATAGCAATATAACCTTTACCAAGATTCCATCCTGCTGTAGGTTAATCTGGAACACTACATACTTTGACATCTATGTGTAAATCAGGCAACAAATAAAATTTGCTGTCACCAATTATTTCTGCTTGCAGTGTTTAAATGCTGATGACTAGGTCAAGAGGTCTGGTTTGCTTTCTGCTGGTATATGGCTACTGCTGAAACTGGTCCACTTCCATGGTTTCACTACCTAAATTTCAGAAGCTATGAAGCTCTCCAAAACCCAGAGATCAGGCATTATTCTTTGTACTCTTATGAGAAATAACTGAATCATGTTTATAGAGTCTTTCTTTGTATAGAGAAGTAGAAAGACAATAAGCCAAATAGGAGAAGGTTTTAACCAGCACAGAGAAAAAGCAAAAATCAAAATATGAACCAAATATGATTCCACTTGCAAGGAAGTGCACTAAAATAATAGAATGGGGGAAATAAATATTTTAAGAAGTGATAAGGAATCAGAACTGCTATTCAGCTGAATATTATTCATTGTTTCCCATGGGTTGTGGAGTACTCTTTAATTTATCATCCTAACCAGGGTGTATGACACAACTTAAAAATTTAGAGGAAATGTACTTAGATGTCATTTTATTACTGTTATAAATAGAACATCATTTGGAAGTTCCTGCATTTATAAATATTTCATGGGTTTTGACGGTGTGTTAGAATGAAAATAGAACAAAGCCTTAGGGTCACAGTCAACCCCAAAGGCATCCTTTTGCATTAGCCAAGGCTATTCACCCTGGGGAGGTACTCCTTTCAGAAAGCCAGACTAAGAAAGCTGCTATAAGCCTGGCTTTCTGAAGGGTACTGCTGACAGATGAAATAGAATTTCAATCTTCTGATTGCTTCCAATTGCAAGTTACAAACTGTTTGCTAATCAGCCTCAGCTCATGTCACTAATTTTTTAAGACTAAGTCCACTGTTTCTGCTTTCATGAGCTCTTGGCAGGGAGTAGAGCATAGGCAGATTGTATTCTCATTGTCACACTATAGCCTGACACAACCTTTAGAAAACAAGGTCCATATATTATGATATTTCCAAAATATTGGCCAGACTGACCCTTGAATGAATATAGCCTGTATTTAACTGAAGGGTGCTGAGCGAGAGACCCTCCTAGGGTGAATCCTTCTAAACAAACCTGTATTAAAAGAACTGTGCAACAGTCTTTTGACACTCCCCTTTCTAATAGGCATTCCAAGAAATGACTCATTTAAGACTGATGTTGCTGTGCTTTTTATATCCCCTATGCTAGGGAATTTAATTTTCTGCATTTTTACTAGTTAGCTCATATAATATTTTAAACTTACACTGCAGAAGATGTAGGTTCTTTCTTTTCTTTTTCTTTTTTTTTCCTTTCCTTTCCCCTTTTTCCTTTCCTTCTTTCCAAAAGTAGTGAATGCTTATTCTCTTTTCACTTCCCAAAACATGGAAAAATACTAGTTTTTAATCACTGCAGAGGAATGATTAACCTACTGCAGAGAACTTTTCTGGCCTTTTGATACTTACTATTTTATATCAGCAATGAATAATTCTCCATATGGCAAGATTCATGGGTATAGGGGGAGAGAAATGCAGTCTTTTACCTCCCTCAGACACAGAATCACCATAGCATTCCCTTATGAGTTGTCAACCACATCACCCTTAATTAGATTCAAAGGTCCAAGGTATCACTCCTTACAACAATTAAAGTGTGGAAGAGAAAGGCAGATTATCATAAGTGATTTTCTGTGATACAGAGCATTTCATTAATTATCCAACTATTGTTAGGATTTCATTTGTTTTGTGTGCATTACCATCATATTTAATAATAATTATTATAACTATGATGCTCAGATTCTGCAACAGTGGCATCAGGTACTTTTTCATCTATATACAGATGATTATTATCAGTTTAATGGTCTTCATTAAAGTTATATTTTTTCTTTCAAAAGATTCAAATTATTATCATGGAAGAAGCTGAGTGAGTTATAAAGATAAAAACAAGCTTTATACCAATGTATATGCGTGTGTCTGTGTATGCATGCACATATGCATTTGTGCAAGGACACAAGTAGGTGTACTTGTAGACATTCAGGAATCACTATATTAGTTCCCTTAGGTAATAATGGTATTTAAGTACAGTGTTACAGTTTGTGCTTAAAGACAAAAATCTTATCTGAATTTTCTGAGATTTTCATTACTCACAGGAAATGTTAATTTCCAATAGGTCTACTGCAATCTCAGCACCAAAGATTTTTGTTTATATTTATTGAAATCAGAATTTAATAATTTGGCTGATTTGGCTACCTTAGCTCCCAGAAGGCACCATTTGCAGTGTTCAGCAGTCTTTTCTATGCTGCTAGAAATATTTTTTTTAATGAACATTAGTCATCCATTAGCAGTTTTCCCTACTTTCATAGTCATTTTCATAGAACTGTACTTGATTACAGCATCAGCCCTACCATTGTCACTCTTAAGACCACATGCTAAGCTAAGTCTTGAGTTTTATTCTTTCCTGATCAAGGCTAGGAATAATATTCTTGCACTCACTGACATACTTTCAGCAGGACTGAATAAAATCTGACAATTTCAGAGCCGTCAGCTTCACTGCATGGAGCAGCAATCTCTACATCGCAGCTACTAGTGGTTTCCACTGAAGATGAACAGAACCTTCCATTGTATTTACACACCAGTAATTTTCTGTTTTCCCTTATTCTACAGTGTTTAGATTTTCAACAAGAGCTAACATCAAATAATAATTATCAGTGGTGACCAGAAGTGATACATCATACCCTTCTTCTATAGCAAGTTACACTACGTTACCATACATTATAATAATTTATGAGTAAACATTAAGTTAAATGCTAGAATACTATGTCCTATGTACTTATTAATTATTCAAAATGTTTAAGTGACTGAAAGGGAGCTACTCATGTATAATGTTTTATTTACAAAATTATCTATTTTATTTATTTATTTTATTTAATTTATTTCATTTTATTTATTTAACTATCTATTTTATTT
>JANHGN010013562.1:0-30518 GCA_024605025.1 Megaceryle maxima | reverse complement strand
AACTATCTATTTTATTTACAAATTTATGTCAAGCAAAGCTGTTTTAGAAAGAAAAATCTCCTCTCTGACTCTCCATATCTCAAGCCTAAATTCAATAATGACATCACACATTAGATTTTTTATTATTAAATATTTTTTTGTAGAAATGTTATAGGCAAAAGAAAACCAGTTAACAAAATTCAGGAATGGTTAACCATAATTGAAAATGGTTAATATATTCCATGATCCCATCAGGTTTCATTGGCCTTACATTGTGGGTACATAAACTGAAAACTTCTAAGGGGTACAAATGAGAAAAAACCCCAACAAACCACAACCCACAGTGCTGCATCCCAGGAAATACCACTTAAGAGTCAGCAGGTGGGAGTGTTCTCCCTGAGCTAGTGCATCACTGGACTACCACAGCATTATCTGATTCACTACTCTAGGTAGAACTTCTGCTATTTCCCTTCTTCTGATTTTTATATCTGATGCCAAATAGCATATGGACAACTTAAAGAAGCAGAACTTACAATTAACTTCCTCTTAAACAAATACACTCCATGAATTCTTCTTGTGAAGTTTTTCAAAACCAAATTTTTAGCTTATTTACCCAGAGTCTGTGTTATAGTCACTAAGTAGTGTATTTACCAATCCCAGTTATGAAAAAAATACTATTCTCTCATTGAATCTACCAAACATTACATATTTTTTTCCTGCCAAATCACTTATAAATGCTTCTTTTAGCTAATCTAACACAACAAAAATTTATATATTTGGTATTTTTTTCCTAAGGGGCCATGGTATGTCCTCTGCTTTCTGGTCACTTCATTTTTTTATCATGAATAGTAAATACAGTGTCTTTCAATGGTTAGTGACTCTCTGAATGGAAATCTGAGAATAACAAATAACCAACACTAGACTGTAAATATTTTTTTTAGCTTTCTTATTTTAATGTTGCTAGTTAACCATTCTAGTTAAAGTGATGAAGACAAAGTCAGACTATATCATGAATCTCAAGGTGGTTTTCAGATGTGATTGATTTTGCCTTGAAAACAAAGTGACAGATTTTTCTCCACCCCTTAACAATGTCCTCAATTTCTATATAAAACAGCCCAAAGTTGACAAAAATTCAAGAAAGCTTTGTGACATGGTCTTGAAAGTTATGAGCAGTTTTAGGTCAAGAAAAGAGATTCAAATTGTCAGAAGTACTGGTGAAACCCATCCAGAAGAATAGCAGTCAGAGGGACTGGGCATGACAACATCTTAGGCTTCAGGAAACCTTTCTGTGCATTCAAAATAGACTTGACTTGCTCTCTGGTGTAAGACAAAGTACTTAATTTATTTGTATTTATAGTCTGCATGTCATCAGTAGCTGTGCCAAATGCTAGAATGTATCTGTCCATATCTAACAAACTTCATCTATTCATTCTGTGTGTACACCTGGATTCAGAGCATGTGACTGTGGAAAATTCACTGTATGTTTTAGGTTACTCACTCATGCACAAAGTCCATGAAGACTTATTGACTAACCTAGTTAAAGGGATATAAAATGTTGAAAGTTACATGTTTGAAATGACCTGTCATGGATATGGTGTGGCTTAATTATAGAAAATCAGTAAATTGCAAGTGAATCCACAGTTAAGGCAAGACATGGGAAAAAATAAAAACAAACGTAGAATCATAGAATCATTTCAGTTGGTAAAGACCTTTAAGACCATCAAGTTCAACCATTAATCCAGCACTGCCAAGCCCACTGCTATACCATGTCCCTCAGCACCACATCTACACGTCTTTTAAATACCTCCAGGGATGGTCATTCCGCCACCTCCCTGGGCAGCCTGTTCCAGGGCTGAATAACCCTTTCAGTGAAGAAGTTTTTCCTAATATCTGACCTAAACCTCTGCTGGAGCAACTTGAAGCCATTTCCTCTCATCCAGTCAGTTGTTACTTGTGAGAAAAGACCAACCCCCACATAACTACAACCGCCCTTGAAGAGATTGTAGAGAGCTAGAATATCTCCCCTGAGCCTCCTATTCTCCAGGATAAACAACATCAGTTCCCTCAGCTGCTCCTCGTAAGACTTATGCTCTAGACCCTTCACCAGCTTTGTTGCCCTTCTTTGGACACACTCAAGCACCTCAGTGCCCTTTTTGGAGTGAGTGCCCCAAAACTGAACACAGTATTTGAGATGCAGCCTCACCAGTGCCTAGTACAGAGGACGATCCCTGCCCTAGTTGCACTGGCCATGCTAGTGCTGATGGAAGCCAGGATGCTGTTGGCCTTCTTGGACATCTGGGCACACTGCTGGCTCATGTTCAGGTGGCTGTTGGCCAATACCCCCAGGTCCTTTTCCACTGAGCCGTTTCCAGCCACGCTTCCTCAAGCCTGTAGCATTGCAGGGGGTTGTTGTGGCTCAAATGCAGGACTTGGCACTTGACCTTGTTGAACCTCAGACCGCTGGCCTCATCCCATCAATCCAGCCTGGCCATATCCTTCTGAAGAGCCTCCCTACCATAAAGCATATCTACACTTCTGCTCAGCTTCACACTGTCTGCACACTTACTGAGGGTGCCCCTTATCCAGATCACTGATAAAGACTTTAAGCAGAGCAGGTCCCAATACTGAGCCCAGAGGAACACCAGAAATATAGATTTTGTTCTTAAAACTGTATAGCTTCTATTAGATATTATTAAAGGTTATGATTTAAGGAAAACTTAACTTCAGTGTTCACTGGAGTAGTGATCGCTATTAACTAAAAAGAGCATACAAAGATACGTGGATTTCATTGCCTAGATTTCAGATCATATAGTGCACTGATTCGATAATCTCCTGGTACATTTTCTCCTTTTAGTACTCAAATCCAGGCCACCAACTTTTCAGAATGAAAGTGCCTGATTGTAACACAACAATAACTGCTGGCAGCAGAAAAACAGTCTCTTTTAAAGAATTTATAGATTTCATAGAGTGCTATCTGGACTGACACCCCTGTCCACATCACTGATTCATGAGTTTATCTCTAGTAAAACAGCAACAGAATTACTTTGCTACAGAGAAGTGATAACATCTTGGAGGAGAAGAGGGCTACACTGCCACTTGGTGAATATCATACAACATAAACCTCGAATTCTATAAAGCTGTAAAAACGCATCAGGTATCTCAGAAAAGGAGGGCCTTGCTGCTGGGATTATGTCAGGCAGCAACTTTTACTTTGATTACCTAAAGTCACTTCATCTGTCTCTCAGCATTACATCACCTATAACTTCTCCCTGTTTCTCAAAAGGTTATTGAATGAAGTGTCAATCTTTCTCAAACTGTGTGCATAACCTTAAAGAAATCATAATTCCTTTACTTTTCATCAAAAATTCTGGTAAACATTTCTAGAGAGATTCACGTCCAAAAAAAAATTAAGATGTGGATGTTAATCTGTGTCCAGAATAATGATACTGACTTTTACATATAGCTGTAATAGATTCTCATGTTAAGGAAAACCTGTTCAGGTCATGACCCTATCTCATGGGAAAGGCAAGGTTAGAGCTGAAGGAGATCTTTCAAGAGAATGCATGTAAATGTGATCATGTCCTTTGAAGAGTAGATAATACGCTTTATCTTGGCGCTTTTGTTTCACAATATTGCCAGTGACCTGCATTTCCTTGTACAAGGCAAGAAAATATTTTATTTTACATTATCGAACTTACATGTTTTTGGAGAATGGTTTCTACTGCTGTTTGTATATGCTGATTTAACAGTAATCTACTGACCACTAATATTCTGGTGTTTAATAAAAATACTACATACCTTTGTTCTTTTTTTTTTTTTTTCCATATTTAAATTCCTGCTCACGCAGTAACTTGTTATGCAAAGTAATAATTACAATGATCTTATTGCATTCACAGATAGAGAAACAGATATGCAGTGACAGTGTTACGTCCAAGACTATGGACCTTATCTGTAGCAATACTGGTATTAGTGGTTTTAATATATAAACCACTTTAAAAGATTTAAGAGTGAGAAAGCTTAAATGTGTGGCATTTAAGTAAGAAACAAACCCATTTTTATCTCCTTAAAGATGTTTGTGCATAAATTGCTTTAAGGATTAAAAGGTGCTTAAGTATTAAAGCCCCTTTAAAACCTTAAGCTCCTAAAATATTTTATGAAGATAGAAATGATGGGTGACCCTGAGAATACAGAAATGGACTTTGATTTGATAATGGAGCTTGGTTCTGGAATGACAGAACTTGTGTTAAAAATGTTCGAAGCCTGATCCTAAAAAAGAGGAAAACTGGGCAAGTGACTTTGTGATTCTTGGTCTGGATCTGCTGACAATAGGCTTGTGAAAGGGCATAGAAAGAGGTCTTTCCAGACTGGTGGTCTCCATGGAGGTACCAGTTAGACTGGTGGAGATGTCATCAGCACTGGAAACAAAGAGGAAAATGGTTTACCTCAGAGACGGAAATTAACTCTAATGGCATCAGAAGAGTCCACGAGGCTGGAGTAGATTGGGACAGGGATTTTCCTGAGTGGAATTGCTCCAGAAACAGGGCCTTGGACCTCCCAGCAAACTGGGGTTTCAGAATGATATGTAAATTAATTTTAGGTTCGTCCATAGGGCAATGCCTTCACTTAGTCCAGCCCATGTTACTATTACCAGCATCTGATCAATACCTGGGAAACTACTCTAAGACATTCCTTAGCAGCAAAGAGTTTCATCTCTTTTGACGTCAGTTTGCACAAATCTCCTATACAAAAGGAATTTATTTAAACCAAGATTAAAAAGAGATTGAAGGTCTGTTTAAAATCACAGAAGCAGCTTGCATACTGTATTTCATTTGAAGACAGCCAAAAAGAAGTATATATGAAAAAATTTATCTTTTCTCCATTACAGGAAAATACTCATCCACAAAAAACGGAGTATTTGGAAAGTTCACATTTTGAACTTGCCTAGTTAGACTTTCCTCCTTACAATGCTGCACTTGCAGACACCTCTTTGCCTGTGCCTGCTTATTACCTCCCCTAGTAAGAACAGTCTTACCCATTTTTTAATAACAACCCCTCCTAGATAAGAAGCTCAGCAGAAGTTCTCTTCTATGATGTTAATAAGTTGAGGTTTAGAAAGACTTGAAGGCTCTATTTCAAAACCTTAATCTCATCAGGGCATATTACATATCATTACATTTACCTGCATCAGTTTATTCAACCCTCCTTTCAAGGAGTTTTACAATTAGTTTTTACTTTCCATAAACTGAAAATCAGGGTTAAACTCCAGTTTTTGCCATATTATTTGTTTCCCCAGGCAGCCACCCCTGTGTTTGAGTCAAGAAGCATAACATACTTACAGAAAATATTTCTGTACTTTGTTGTTTCCACTGTTAGTGAAATTGCTTAAGAAACATAACAACGAATAATGATTTCTAACTAAGGATAAATAAAGAGTTTAATCTTTTTAAAGTCTCTGACTGTAACAATCAGTTGCTTTCATCTGCGATCTTGAAGAAATGAAGGATGGAGTAAGAGGAAAGGGAAAAAACTACCGACTGAAAGCTTAATTTTATTATTTTTTAAAAGGAAACTTTTCACATTAAAACGTTAAAAATATCCAGAAACAAATCCAAGATCTGAAAGATATGAACTACATAATAGACACGTTTGTTACTAGCAACCTAAATAATGTCTTTTTCCTCAGCAAATAAATTCCTTCCATGCACATAATGCAGTGATAAACAAGAGACATATCCACATCTGAGCTGCTCCCAGTAAGTTATATAACTGCAATATAACTACCCTTAAGGTTTTCTAAGGTTGCCCATTCTGGCTAGCTAAAATGCTGAAATTTTAGAAGGATTTGAAATTAATTCTTTTTGTCATTACCTCTTTGCACACAGTCTGTTTCAAGGTGGAAAAAAAAAAAAAAAAAAAAAAAAAAGGAACCTTTCAAGCTGTTGAAAGATTACTTTCACTTTAAACTGTCATATTGCTTCCAAAAGGTGGTGTCAAATTCTGTGGCATGCGAAGAATTAAGGAGGCTATGCCAGGCTTCAAAATGCTATTGTCTGGTTGGAATGCTTTATCCCAACCAACTGAGCCCACAAACTCTGCATAAACTGTTTGTGTGCATGGTAAAGCTGGAAAACAATTAGCACTTATGGTACCTTCATAAAGAAAACAGCTTTTGATTTTTTCAAATGACCTAGAAGAATTTAGTCACCCAATGGCATCAGAACGCCACTCCTCCTAGTGTTTTTAATCACACAAAATGATTTTGCAGGGTTGTCTGCAGCTAGAAGAGACCTTATGTATTTAGTGGAATGGGCTTTCAGCAGACAGCACCCTCATCATCTTAGAAAGGTACTTAGCTGCTTGAATAAACATCAAGAAGTCTGCATGGCCAGTGGACAGTGTAAAGGACTGAATGACAGGAAACCTATTTACTCAGTTTGCTGCTGCTTCACTTTCAGGGAATTTTAGCATCTGCATACAATTGTCTACGAGGGAACAGAGCTATCTGCTCTGTGTTGCTTATATGTGGAAGGTATAGTGAGAAATGGAGTCAGGATGTCCTATTTCAGACCATTGTTTTGCATATCTTTTTAGTCTTAGTTTCCTCTCAAAAAGAAATCTTTCAGTCATTTTTCTTCCCTGTATACCTGAAATCTTTCTAGCTCTGCTCCATTTTTAGTGTCTATGTGTATGTGGTAAAATTGCCAGAGTTCTTCAGTAGAAATCCAGATTCCATTAAGTGCATATTAGAGAGTCAAGAAGCTGTGTTTTTATATTCTCCAATTCACTAACTATCGAATCTTAACATTCTTGGATTCTCCTAAAATGAAAAAGTGTTATTGATCTTGCCGTGTTTAGGTCATAACATTGAGATTCTGGTAAAGGGAATCATAATGGTACTGCCAAAATGTAGCAGGCACAAAAAGAATTGAGATTGAAGCAGGAAAAGACATAAACTTAGAGATGGAGAGATATATGATTTTGGGGAACAGCACTAGAATAAAATGAGAGCAATAGATTCATGAATTTGGCCTCAACAGGTAAGCCTGATTGGACAAGTACAAAGGACGAATTCTCTAATACAATAACACTATATTCAGTCATATTAAGAATTCCTGAAATTTTGTTTTCTGAATCCTAGCAAGAGTAGTGGGTCATGTTCACGATTGCTCAGTGAATACTGGTCATATTTCATCTCTACCCTTTGAAGCCCATCTCCTTACCGAGAATCTCTGTACTTTGAAAACAGTAGTAGCATCCCCTTTGTTAGGCCATTCGAGGTATGGTTCATGCTGCTCACTCCTCAGGATGCAGTGCTTTGGCTGGTCCTTGCAGTGACACTGAGAGCAAATTTCTTTCTCTATACACAAAGCAAACAAGGCAGAGGTCACATTTCTAACTGTTAGAGACAAAATAGAAGAGCTTTTGACTGAGGCCCACAAGAAGCTAGTTAATTTTCCAAAGAAACTACTGTCAAATCTGCCTATAGCTGTGTCAAGATATAGGGCCAGGGCTGTCCACTAGACCTGTAACAGACAGTCTCTGTTAGCCCCTCTCCCTTCCCAAAGGGAAGGGAATAAGGGGGAAACACTTATGGATTAGAAAAGAAAGCTAGAACAGCTTTAATGAAAATACTAATAATAAAATGGAATATATACAAATATATACAAACCCAATACGGAAACCAACTCCCCTGATGGCAGTTATGTCACCATCACCACTGAGGCTGAGTAGCAGGCACTGGGGAAGTCCCATATTGGTCTCAGCAGCAGGCAGGAAATAGATTTAAGAGATGGATTCTGGAACTGGATTCAGGAACACATGAATCCAGATTGAACACAGAAATTACAGAGTCCTCCTTGGACATTGGCCATTGAAAAAGAGGCTTGACCCTTATGATCCCTCAGCTTTATACTGAATATGACATATATGGGATGGAATCCCTTGTTGGCCAGTTTGGGGTCACCTGTCCTGGCCACTCCTCCCTGCAGGTGCCCTTTTTTACTTTCTCCACCCTCAACATGGTGCATAAGATTTAGTGGTGACCTTGGTCTGCAGAGGAGCAAGTATAAGCAAGACCTCTTCTGCACACCCTAATCCTTGGTAGTAACTCTAAACATCAAGCATTGTCACTGCTGGAAACAGACTGTGAAAATCTGCCATTAACTTCAAAAAGTGCTATTAGAAGAGACTGAGCTGAAAAGTAGAATTACTGAACAGAATTAGTTCTGTTCTAAGTCAAACCAGGACGATCTGTTCCCTACATCAGTGTCACCTCTCCCTCTGATAATATTTGAGGCATTCTCCCTACAGCTGGTCTTCTCACTGAAACTCCTGCTCTTTGGAAGTCAGTGAAAACTCCTCCACATTAGTATTTTCCTGTCCAAAAGAGCTTCTGTCAGACTGCATGTTGAACCATGTTATGTGTCATCTACTAACTAGTAACCTACCAGATTATTTGGACAGGTTTTATAACATTCATTTTGAGGAAGGAACTACTTGTCTGAGAAAGAAATGAAACTCTGAAACTAAAGGAAAAGAAGTATCAGAAAGGAAGACAAAGTTCAGTGATGAAATTAAAGATTCAGATTTCTGTTTCCATTTAATAACAAAGTAAAACTTAGGCTGTGGATCAGTTTTGGCATCAACATCATATCACTCATATCATATCATATATGATTAGACTGTGAAAACCATGTCCTTAGCCCTCAATATTTATGGGTCTGTCTCTATTGCAAATTATTTATTTTATGTTTTGATTCGTCCGTATTTTTGTTTTTTTGACATCTTATTTGCCTTCTTGTTCTCCTCTGTAGCTGTCCTAGGCTCACTCCAGGAGAAACAAAATGTCAGTAACCTGGAGATGTAGGTAGACAGATTGCCCAGAAGTGACAGAATTATTGGAATTAGAGAATGACTTCTCAGTGAATTTTCCCCCACACCATATTCCCTCAAATGTTTGATGTGAGAACTGAAATCAGGAACAGCAAGTGCATACCTCAGAATAGACTACATTTCAAAATAAAGCTCCTATGATAGTGAGAGACAGGAAGAGTGGCTGAATTTGCTGAGAAGTGTCTGCTTCAATTAGGGCAGGAAAAACAGACATCCTAGGCAGAAAAGCATTTTTGAACCATCACAATTTTTGCAGTATATGTTCAGAATCAAGTCAAGAATGACATTTTTTTCTGAAGCAGAGGAGTCCAATCAATCTAGTATCTTTGGAGTAGAATACTTTCTAGTGCTACAAGCACAGCATTTATAGCCATTGTTATGTACTAGGTAGTTTTCTTTAGTTAAAGCTAAAGCAAAACCCCAGTGCAGTACATTTTGCAGTATGCACACTCCTTCCAATCAGTTCCTGTCAAGTAGTAAAAAAACTCAACAGAATTGTTACTATTCCTTGCTGTTTGAGTAACCTTTCCTTGAGGACAAGGAAATGGATTGCAACACCACTGGATTCCCAGAGGCAAGGTTGTATTTCCATTGGAGTTGAAAAATATGATTCAAAAGAACTATTTAGGTGGCAACAATAAGAACAGAAAGTCTGCTCACTTGCTAGAGAAGCTAAATTTGCTAATTTTATTCAGTAAGCAATCTTAGGAATCTGTAAAAAATTAAAAAAAAACCTGACCATCTTCAATCTGCTGCAAAGATATCCAGAACAAATTTAAACAAATCATCAGGAAATATCAAAACCACCGTATTTGCAGTGGTCCTTTATAATAATATATAGTCTATAAACTTCAAGAGGATGAGTTCAGTTTACATAGGAGTTTTTTCTTAGAAGGGATGTTCTGTTAGGTATTAGCTACTGTGAGACCTCATAAGACTGACAAAAAATATCTGGTCATTAATACCAGTCCAGAGTCATCACTCCTTCAATGAAGTCAGTAAATGCCACTGACATTTGTCATGATGAAAATTTTAGGTGATCACTGCACATCACCTGTCTGTAAATTTAATCTGTTAACGAGTGTTAATAGAAGTGGATATTTTTCATACTCTGGGTAGCTTGTTTAAAATCAGTTTTCAGCCAGTCAACTCTGTCCCAGGAAGTTTATAAATACCTTCCTATCTCTAATTCCATTTACACATAAGGGAAAAGTTTAAGATTTTTGCCTAAAATATGTAGGCACTTGTGCATATTTAGTACAGGAGTAGTGTTTTCTTTGCATCTCTTTCACATATTAACTACTAACATTTTAATTTAGGTTGCTTCTCAATTTTTGGTTTTGAATTTATGAAAATCGTTGTACTTTTTATACAGCCATTTGTTAATCTTTTGTTTTGCTTCTTTATCCTCCCTAGGACATCTACATAGTTCTTCTATTTCAATACATAATGGTTTTTTTATCCAAAACTACTCTTTTTTGGAATCAAATTTTCATCTGCATTCCTTGTACTGACCTAAAATTAATGACTGGACTATTAATGCCTCTTTAAATTTTTCAGGCTGGAGATAATTTATGCGTTACCAACTATTCTTCTGCAGCTGCAGCCCAGTACAAATTCACAGTGACTTTTTTTTTTCATTCCTAGAATGGAATAAAGCTTTCCTTGATTTCCTATGATGTAAAAATGAGAGAGAATTATGCAAAGACACTAAGAATCTGAACTACATCATGCTTATATCCAGTCTCATTACTGACCCACCTGAAAAAGCTGATCATATCATAGCCTCATGTAAAAATATTTTACTGCATGTGAAAATATTCCTTTGACTCAGTGGAATGTTGTTAAGCTTAATTAATGTGCTGTGAGTTTCTGAGATAACAAGTGCTATAAAAAAGTGCATAGCTGTTTACTAGAATCTCACAGTAAGAAAGTATTTTTGTAAGATTTTCAGATGTTTGATGCTGCAGAATTTAGAATAAATTATGACAATCTATGAGTTTTCAAAATTATTTTTCTTGAAATATTTTTATAATGGACAGTATTTAAAAGTACTGTAAAGGCAGCCAAAAAGATTCACAGAACTAATCAAGAAGATATGTAAAGATGAGAAAGCTAAGCATTTTAATTTTTAAGTATCAAAAAAATAATTACACCTTTTGCCATTAGCCCACAGCAGTGCTTTCTAGTTAGACTTCTCTCTCGTTTCCTCTGTAATGTGATTCAAATGTAAGAACCAAATTCCCTTCAATTCGATGACTCTATAGAGATTTAAGCTACCTACAGATTCTTCAGAGCCATATAATAATATAAAATATGAAATGTGAGATGTAATAGCCATAGTGAAGAATCTGATAACATTATAAGGAAATATTGTGTATGAAGTGTAAGCATGGAAAACTGTTACGTACTTGCCATGCTGTTTTATTTCTCTGATTTTTTTTTCTATGCATTTACTTATTTATTTATTCTATTTTGACACCATCATGTGCTACCTGATATAGAAAGCCTGAAGCATAGGACCCTCCTGTCCTGACCACAGAATGGTTCTCTTCCTTCTTTTCTGAATTAGGGTGTATTACACATCGCATGTAAAGAAGGTACATGTTTTAAATGTGTTGATTTCCTCTTCAGATTTAGGTTAAGATCTTCCTTGCAACAGATCATAAACTCCCTTTTCTATATACAGAGCTGGTGTTGATAAATTAAGACACTTCTGGCTCACACTTAAGGAAAGTCCTCTACTACATTCAGTGATAGTACTTCATAGGATTGAACAGTTCAGATTTGAGCACCTCAAATTAAATTGTTTCATCCTAAAAGAATAAGTGGTCTAGTTAGCCTAAAATATACATTGAAATGAACTGCTAAGGAGACATGCAAAAGATCAACAATAAAAAGGTCAGAATACTTCAGTCAATGTATTTCCTTTCATTTGCCCTCTGTGGGACTGAGATGTCTATGGACAACTCAGAGGCTTATGACTTAAATTTTTATCTCTGATGCTGAAAAACTGTGTAAATAGTTTCATAAGTGGCGATTTTCAGGAAGCTAATTGCAATAATCAGTTCAGAAATATCCTGTAATAGTTACTGTTCTAATGATTTTGAGAATGGTAAGATTCACACTAGAAAACTAATTTTACTGCCATTCACGTAATTTGCAGATAAAGATTAGTGAATAAATGTGTGAAGATTTCTTCAGAAAAAAGAGTTTACAATAGCTAATTGACTTTATAGACAAAGGAATAATGATTCAGGGTAAAGAGCATTCTGGAGATCTGTCATATCTGCCTGCTGTTTCAGTGATTAATTTTTAGTAGTTGTTTTGAAGTCTGAATTTAATAAACATGTACAGAAGAAACATTCTATGGCTTACACACAGCATTTTTTACTAGAAGAGTTTATTTTTTACTGAAGAGCTCAGTCACCACCTTGTCATTATCTTATAGTAAACAGTTCATTATAACTTGAAATTTGTCCATGATTTTGGTTTCTTTTCTGCCTAAATCCGTCAGAGGCAACTAAATCTACAGAACAGGAAAAATCAGAAAGTTCAAAGTTTGGGATTCAGAATTTGCCTGCGGTTATTTTTTTCTGCCTTGGTAGCTTTTACAAAATAAGCTTGAAAATATCATAAATACAGACTTTTACAGCATCATTTACAGCTCTGTTCCTCCCTTTTAAACCATAATTTACAGATGTAAAGGCAGAGGGAAATTCCAGCACCTGGTGCTGAAAAGACATTATAGGTGCTTTGGAGAAGAGGGTACAACCTTAGGGCTTTCCTTTGCATTTAATCATTAATCTACTATTGACTTGCCATTAGAAAAATGAAAAAAATACATCCTGCCCCAAATGAGTAATAAAGACTTTTAAAAGCAATGAATCATGAAGAATGCTTGCATTGGAGCAGCTTGAACCAAGTCTCATCTGTAATTAGTCTTAAAAGCAGCTTGACTGACAACTGAGATTCTTCTCCTCTGTTTTTGGACTAGTGTCCACTAGCAGTTTAAATGGGTCAAACAGTCCCTTTTCAATGTTAAAACCAGAAACTAACCAGCCTTCCCAAAATGCTAATGCTAAGACCTTCTTATGGTTTCCAGATTCTGAGAAGAATCTCTGTATCTTGCACTGCTTTTCCTATTTGAGTAGGAAATGAGTTAGAACTTTAAACCATGACTTGAATATGCATTGTAAACATGCCCTCTTAAGGGCAGAGGTCATCAGGATTATGGAGAGGAAATGATGATGATAAGCCAAGCAATTTACAGTATTGATAGAGGAGTTGACTGTACAGATCTCTTGAAGTCAAAACTGGTCAAGTAACAGATTGGTCGCAAATCATTCATCACATGCACCAGGAAATAAATGTTGCTTCAATCTCACCACCATCCTTTAGACTCACTAGACAAACCAGCCAGCTGGTAAGTGTGACATGAACAAGTGAGTACTATATCATATAGAAAAGCATAAAGAATACTATATTATTGTAGTAACAAACACTTCAAATACAAATGTAAGAAACAATAAATTGTTAGCATTTACCGTAGGTAACAGACTTTTACCTCCTGCTAATATTCTCTTCATTCCAGTTACTGGAAATGCACATTTAATAGTGGAGAAAATGTATGTGTGAGAGGAATCAGATATAATCAACTATCTCCATTCCAGAATGCCATCTTTTGGAGAAGTTTTTCCCTTAACTGATTTTTATTCATATAGATAGAACTGAGATTTTCTACATGCATTCTCAGACTAAAATTCTTGTTTGTCAAAGCATTTAATACCTAACTCCAAAAACGTGCTATGTCTTATAAATCTGCTAGGTATTCATAAGAATGTAAAGAGGAAAGAACACTGTTTTAAGTATTATAGTAGTCCAATATATTAACTTCTAACTAGAGGTATGCTTGACAGGTGGTATTGCTATGTATGCCTTCAAAATTTGTTTTCTCAAATGTGTTATTAATGGTATGAAATAAATTTATGGTTTTGTTTTGGTTTTTTTTTTTAGACAACTGTTCCATTCTCATAAAGTATTTTATCTTAAATTATTGATATGAGCTTCATCTAACTTCATCTAAACATGGTTTACATAAGACATATAATTTAAAAAATAAATAATAATAAGAAAGAAACCCAAAAGAGAAATATTGTAACTGTAGTTTCTTTATGCCATCTTTTGGGACACTGAATACAGATTTGAAACTACTTGTATTTTTCTAACTATAAGAGAAGGATTTTTTTTTTGTACTTGTTCATAGCGGTACTTACAAAAGATAGCTGTAACCGCACATACTATCTCCAAGTTTATTTGTAGTCTTAAGTACAGAGAAAATAGGAAACTGGATTATGCCTTCTTTAAAAATCAGCGGCACAATATATGTGCTCAGAGATAAAAGATATGAGTGTTAGAAGGTACCTACAAGGGATAAGGTATTTTCCAAGATTTTAAGATTAATTTTAAACTCATCTATAGAACCTATCCTTATTGAGTGAGAAAAAAAAAAATTGACATTGGTAATAAACTTTTTTTTTTTCACCATGTCTTCGGTCATTTGAGATGAATGGCTCAACTGTCTGCTTAAAATTATATTCGTAGAAGTAATGTGACAAGAGACCACTAACAATGATTATTAATTGTCCCTAAGATGAAGACTGTTGTTGAATAGATTAGAATATAAAAGACCACCACCTGAGGGAAGCATCACTCTGCACCAATGACTGATCATTTAAGTCAAGGAAACAGCCATTAAAACGTCAAGCTTGTCTACAAGAATTTAAGCTAAAGATCTGCAGGCTAAGGATGTAACAGGTTTTACTTCAATGTGTACACACGAATGAGAAGAAAAAAATTATGTGTCTGCCCACAGCCCTCCTGCCTGCGAGGAAGTTCTTCATAATGTTTTGTATTAATGAAAGTCCTTGCCAGAGATTGAAACTTTTGCTGTCAGGTTTTCCCCTACTGAAGACAAAAAGTGGCAAAATCATATACAGCTAATAGAACATTTGGAAAGGAAATAATAACTACTACGCATGGCTGACATTATTCCAGAGCCTTCACACCAGTGTAGAAGTCAGTAATGTTCCTAAGCATGAGTATGGCATGACCACCAGTCGGTGTGATTTTTTGATAAAAGGAAGCTACACCAAAATCATGGTCCCCTGTGCTCCTAGCCTACTGACATAACCCATTTCTCTTCATCTTTCCTACTTGGTGTTTCAGATATCACTCTTAATCCAGTCACTGGCTCAGGAAATAAACCACTGGACTACTCTGAAGATGCAGATAATAAAAGAAAGCAAAGATGAAAAATTAAGTAATTAAAATGTAGAATTGATTGATTGATTTAAATGCTGTCCTGTAAGTAGGATTTTTCTATCCTTTTGAGGTTAAAGTGATATCCCTTTGGGAAATTAATGTAATTATACAAATACTCAGATCAGCTGAGAATATTACTCAATCCATCTAGGACAGCTAGCTGCCTTTCACTTCTCAATTTTATCAGTGACATGGTAGCCTTAACAAATTAGAGGCATTAAAGAACATTCTCAGATACACAACGAATCACATAACTCCAAAATGATAAAATTACTTTAGTCGTTTAAGGCCTGATTCAATTTTCTGATACGAGTCCAAAATCTTCCATTGCCTTAAGTGGCCTTTAAAACTTTCTGGAAAGTACTAATCAGAATGCAGGTCTCAGTTAAACAAACCATTGCTATAATATACATGTATTAAGTACTAAGATTATCTACATAAATGCAAAACTACTCCTTGATGCGATGGTTACTAACACTAAATAACTGGACAGAAGTCAGAGAAGCAGTGAAAAAGATGATTATCAATAAATCTGGATCCAGCTGTCTGTCATTAATTTTCAGGTGACATGCAGGGAAAGACTTTTATTTTTTACACCTAACAATGGTGTTATTCATAATACTGAGGGAACTCTGAGAAGCATTTCAAATTTAGTGGAGAAGAAATGTTACAAAATCTAGGTTAAGGTTTAATGCTTATATTTTTTGCATGTTTAAGGCAAATAAGGCTTTTGACAAGATGGAAAACAGGACCAGAGAAATAATATTGCTCCATATATATAGTTCTCTTTACAAGAAACAGCTGAAAATTCTACAACTCACACTCTGTCTAAATCACCAAAGTGCAGATTTATGATTAATTATTTGCAACACTTTCTAGGGAGAAACAAAATGCTGTATGATTCCTGCTGCCACAACGTATCTCTTCTAAACACAGAAACCAGGAATGTCTCAAAGACACCATCAAGATGATTTTTATCTTCACATATGCTGGGAAATTTAAAGAACAATAAAGTCTTCAGAGACTATGCCATTTTTGAAGAAGTGGAAAAAGTCCACTGATGTGTCTTTTCTACCTTCCACTTAAGAACCAATCAAACTGAGTTCTGTGCAATTAATGCTCTCTTTTTCAATGGAAAGGTAAGGAAGAGTTGGGTTGGGAACCTGAGACAGAAAGTAGTGGGAACAATGTAAAAAGGGAGAAGATAAGGAGAGAGGAGGAGAGAGAAGGAGCTTATCTTTCATATAGAAATAGATAAACTACAAGCAATGAAGACTTTAAGTACAGTAAAGATACCTAGGCTGAAATTCTGACTTCAACTACAAAAAATAAAGTTCTTGGACTTTCACTTGAAAATGGGGTCAGCAATTTGTATTATGGAGCTTACTAAACTTAGTAATTCAAGGGCTTTGGAAGTTTATCATGACATACAGAGAAAGACAATCTGTATGGAATAAACTAGTTCTATGATATAAGCCACGTATCATTGTTTAGCTTAAGACAAATGCACAAGAGGTGGGGAAAAAAAAAAAGAGTGAGCAATTTGTAGATTGACAGTGAGATGAATGAAAGGTAGGGAAGTCACCTGAGGCAGTGGGTTACAAAGATATTGAAAGATTAATGGTTTTTTGCATTTAAATTTTATTTCATTTCTGTGCTATAAACGTAATTCTTAGCTGAGCTTTCAAAGTAGGTTCAATATTTGATCTAAAGATTTTGGCATTAACAGAAAAGAAATGCTATGTTCACTTGTACAGACTTATTTTATGGACTTTGTAGAGAGATTTAAATTGGTGAGAAAGCAATTTCTGCCAGGATATGATATGTTATAAACTATGTATTCCTTGCTATAGGACTGAAATTATGTCCTGAATAAATTTCTAGGTCATCTTTTTACAGGCTTTGAGACAGGCTTAAAGTAACTAAAGCATGTCTGAAAGATGTTTGTCAAACTTGTCTTTTAAAATCTCTGCAGAGTGTGGGTTACAGTGTTTTGATAGGTTTCAACATAACAGCATATATCAGAAACGCTTTTCTCAAATGTCATCTAAATGCCACTTTTTATAAATGAAGTCAACTTCCACTTGTTAAACTCCAGTTTGAAAACAGTTGATTATTGTTCCCTTTGCAACAAAGCTTTTAATGTGCCTTCAAAAAACAGGCAAGGAGAGCAGGATTAGAAGCATGGAGTAGGTCCCACAGAAAAAGGAAGTGAGTTACTTAGAAATGGATAATCGGGAAAATAAAGAATCCCTCAATCACGAATGATTTGGAAAAGATGCTCTGACACTGAGGAATGTTTTTTCTGAAGATCAAAGAAAGATCTGGTCTCTCTCAGTGCAGCACAATCACATGTCTTTCTCATTCTCATGGGCTGGAGGCTGGAAGTCAAGCCTGCTCTAAAATAAATCCATTTTTTTGACTAAGCAAAAATAAATACCTTTATTTACTATCAGAAACAGTCTGTTTTAATTATAACTGAAATATTTTCAGCTGATCCTTAAAGAGAATTGGGTGCCCAATTTTGAGAAACAGTCATTAAATGAGAATCACATAAAAGTTGTATCTGCACATGTCCCTTTAGTTCTGTTTTCCAAAGAATCAATCTCAAATCTATTAAAAGGAAAAGATATATTGAAATTAATTTTAACATTCCTAGAATTAACAATAAACAAGAACTGTCCTCAATGACCACAGATTTATGTATAAGTTGAATCACCTTGAAATGCATGGAACATCTTATCTGCAGAAGGAGTTCCAGAAAAAGATAATAGTGCATGTGAAAAGATAAAAAGCTATTGAAACCCTGGAAAAGTCACATTTTGTAGATTTTCTCTACAGAGTAATCTACAGGTTCCTCTAAAAACCACAATATTTTATATAACTGCACCTGTAGATACACGACTGAATAGTAAATTAAAATTTGTAGAACCTGAAGGCAGCTAAGTTTGTTTCTGTATAAAGACAGAATCATCACTTGTATGATATACCATCTGGCTGCATTACATATTTATCTGATTTTTTTTTTTTTTTTTTAATTACTTACCCACAAGTCTGGTAGTAAACATATTGTTACTTCTTTCTCTACAAAGCTAATTAGGTGACAATCTCACTGCACCTTAAAAGTACCTTCATTATCTCATGTCAATTATTGGTTGATTTATCAATTACTTTTGTCACTGATGGTTCCAGAAGCATTCTGCATTGCAATGTGACTCAAATTAATTACTTCAGAGTTTATTAGCATAAGCTTTAAGTCTCCAAGAGTCTCTGATGGCTAATAATAATAAACTATATTCAGGTTAAAATTGGGAAGTATAAATTAGGACTTTCAAATGTTAACACAGCCAAGCAGAAGTGTATAATGAAATACACATTCTGATATTGCTACATTTTTCAACTATCATGGCACTTTGATGTCTTTCACTCTTCTAATACTTCATAGTAGGGTGTATTGTTGAGCAGCAAGCATCTAAGGAGGATGTATAACAAGATCAAATTTTGAAATAATGATTGCGGTATCCCAACTCTCCACTATACTAAACACTAAAGGGAAATATCCTTTCATGGAATACAGCACTTACTAGCAATACACATTCCTCTGATTAAAATAAAAATATGTTTAGCTAAATTTCATGCAGCCTGATTATTTACACAAAAACATTACTTTTTATTTTGGTTTTGTTTGTGTGTGGGTTTTTTTTATTATTATTATTGTTCGTTTTCCTGAAACAGGACCCCAACACCACACAAAAACTGAATGCTCATGGCTAATTTCAGAAGATCCCAGTGAAGTCCCAGTAGGTGTTCAAACCTGGCAATGCTCTATATGTCCCATGTGCAGAGATCACTTTGGTAGATTTCTCAAAGCAAGCCTACTAGAAGACCAACCTTTTCAAGCCAATGTCTCTGCATGTTTTTCTAGCCCTAGGGATTCCTTGCTATGAAGCTCCAGTTGTATCTACTTAATAGTTTTGCACTTAGAATTTAACTGAAGAATTTACAGAATTTCAGGGGCTCAGCTCAGTAGTGATGTTTCTAACTTTCTTAAAGGTTGACCTTCCTTTCACTGAATTACAGATTGTAGTCACAGCTTTCCACTTAACATTTATTAACTATTTTATGCACAGGCTCCAAGAAAAAGACACATTTGTGGCAATGATTCATAAGGGAACACTGCATGAATTTGAGTGGAATATGCAAATATTTAGATTTCTATTATTTTATACTTCACAGTGAAAGACCAGACATAATACTAATCCAGTTCTTAGTAACATATCCTGACATAGGCCTGGTTGTTGGGACCTAAGAAACAAATCTGTCATCTACAATCACACTTATGGGAATTCAGATGACTTCTCATCACTTCTCCCCCAGCTCAGCATTTCTGCATGGTTCTTTTATAAGTTAATCCATTCTCCTATGAAGAACTGAGTCCTATGTGTCTTCTAATCATTAAAAAAAAAAAAAAAAAAAAAAATTAGAGTCAGGTAGGAGGAAAACAAATGGGGAAAGTGGAGACAAGACATCCATCTAGCTCTCCACAGCCTTCTGCTGTTAACATGTTTCCATAAACTGATTAATCATAAATTATTTATGTCAGCCTCACTCAGATGGAATGTATCTCCTTTATTGAAATCGGTCTCCCAGGCATTCTGGCAGTGGGTTTGACTGATAAGCCAATAGTACTGCTATTTGCATAATCATGCTGGCATCTGGCTACATAGCTAACTTACTATAGTGTTGACACAATGGCATATGATATATTTGTCCCTGCCATAGTCCTGATGAGCCACAAACTTTACTTCTGGATGAGAAGATCATAAATAAGTCATGCTTTTGAGGATTTGGGTTTGGTGATTTTTTTTGTTGTTTGGTTGGTTTTGTTTGTTTTGCCTTTTTTTAATTTTGTGTGCGTTGTGGTTTTTTGTTTTGTTTTATTTTCTGGGTGTTTTTTGGTTTGTTTTGTTTGTTGTTTTTGTTTTTTTAATCTTAGTTTTTATGATGTGCCACGTAAAAAAGCAGTTCATTTTGGTGTATATGAAACAGTTGCTGAATTTGTTGTGTTAGGAAAGTAACTGCAGAGAAGAGTAAATACAGAAAAACAAACTTTTTTTTTTTTTTTTGTAACTGTTATTATAGATGCAAACACTAAAGAAACACTGAATTCTTAACAACAGTGAATTATTATTATTTGATTTCTGTCTAAAGACTGTTACTTCATTTTGCCTAAGTTTTCACACAAATGAAGATGTTCTTACAATAGCCACAGCTTTACTGAAGATAGATCCTTCCTATTTCTCATGTAGACGGACTGTCTTACATTGAAAAGAGATTCTTAAAAATTAAACAGTAGAGCCAAAAAGAACTAAGTCACATTTTTAGCCAGAAAGTGAGATTTTTATAAAAAACTTTAAAAAAAATAATCTATTAGGTGGTGGAAACTGTGACAAAATTTATCTCAAAATTAAGAATTACTCAGAACTAGTATATATTTTGGCATCAACATTTTGATTTTTTTGTCTCTATTACTCCCTTTTTCCAGAAAGACCATCAATAGCATTTATGTACAGAATACTCTGTCTCTATATCCTTGTCTCTACTTATGTTGGAGAGCTTTGAAGACCACATTAAATTGAGTTGTCAAAATGTTTTAGTAAATTAGAAGTGATATTTGAAGTTCTTATGCTATCAGTTCAAAATACTTTAAAAAAAGAGCTCTTGGACATTCTAATCCTAATCACAAACAATCAACAGGTGAACCCGCACCGTTTGTTTGTTTGTTTTTTTATTTCCAGGATACTATCTTGTACAGAGAAGATATGATATTTGGTAATTGTTTTTAGACTTTAAAATGGCAGTTATTCATGGCTACTAGGCTTCCTGGGGTAAATTAAAAGCAACAACACAAAACAAAGAGCTCTGCATGCATTGTTTACTCTTGTAAATTAATTTAACTTAGTAACACATAACACATCTGAAAAAAAGTGTTTGCCTAAATTCCACCAATATTTCATTGCTGTGACCATCAAAGATTACATACAGAGGCAATATTGTTCCCCTAGTAACTATTTAAATGCATATTAGTCCTTCCTCGCCTTTCTGTTAGCAATGATGAGGCAGGAATGATGCTACAGAAAGGCAGGAGACAAAAACTGAATTACTTTAAAAAATAAGGTTTATTAGATACCTCATAGATTGATTTTTTTTCAGGCTTCACACTTTAGATATTTATGTGTAAATATATACTTGCACTCAAATCTGTATACATGAATTGCATATATATAATACTTGATTATAATATTTAATTTAAATGTAGCCTATTATTATTTTGATCTCAGATACTCAGAAAGTACCAGCTGTTGATGGAGAGAATATATGTATATCTTGGGGATATAAAACCACTCAAAAATTATGTCACTTGTCTTTTCAAGATATAGCTAACAAGATACATTTTTTTCTCTTTTCAAGAGTTTCTTTTTTAATATATTGGAAGGGTGATTGAAATTGGAAATGTGGCACCATTTGGGCTGAAGTTATTTGCAAATCAAATACAAACAGAGAATAAAATATTTTTCTTATGCTTCATTTTGAAAGTATCAAGTAAAATTTTTGTGCATCAGGTTGCCACTGTAAGTCTAAGTAAACCTGTTCTTTAGTGGAAACTTGTTTGGTTTTCTACAGAAACTTCTACCAAAATCTCAGCCATATTCATGACTGAATATACATGAACCTTCTAAACATACATTCCTGATACTCATTCCTCAATTTACTGATTCACTGAGACAAAGCAAATTTATTCTATGTGAAGGTGTTATGAGTCAGAGTGAAAAACAGAGGTTAGGGACTTCTAGGATTTTTTAGAAAGAAAAAAAGCCCTCTAAAGCATAATTGTTAGCACAATTTACAAAATTATTACAGAGGTGGTAATGATCAAACATTTCCCTTTAGGACATTTTGAGTCTGATGGGAAATGAGATGTCATTTATTTGCCATTTTAGCTGCAGAAGTAATGTAACAGGATAGTAGGGTCATCAGAGAACATAACATAAAGCTACGACTCTAGAGATTACATGATAGAATTTTGGTTTGTTCTAATTAACACTCTTGTTACAATTGCATTTCAAAAATAGATACACATTATGCTATTTTCTGTACTTGTAGCAATTTCTCATCAAGACACTTAGCCAGCAAGTCAATGGGAGTAAGAAACACTTTAAGAAATGGTAAAAGGTCACTGTGTTCAACAATATTGCTGTTTAAATGGAATTCTGAGAAAAGTACACAAAGGCAGGAATAGGTTCTACTTTCTACCCTCTATTGTGGTTGGCCAGTGATGGCTCAAGCTAGAACCTAGAAACAAGAATCCTGTGTGCTACTCCCAGCTCTGCTGTGGAGCATGACTCCAAACAAATCATGAGCTCTTCTGGCATGTGCTTCAGCTTCACTAGCTGGTAAAAGGAAGGTTTGAATTCTGTATTAACAGAATCTGAATATTCATCAGACCAACATATAAACTAAAAATGGGAAAAGTTTTTTTTGTTTATTAGTCCAAACCTAAAATTGTAGAAAAAACTTGCGAAGTGAGTTCTAAAAAACCAAGATGAAGCAAGCTGAAGATCTTGGAGTCAAAAGTCTTGATATTAAAATCCTTACTCTCACCAGAGCAGCTACTTAAGCAAATGTTAATTTTAAACAAGAGATTGATAGAAAACTTCCAATTTTGTTTGAAAATGGAAAGGTTATGAGCCAATCATATATTTTTTAGAAAGAGAAGATCAAAACTCACTCAATATCATTTTCAACTGTGCTCATCCTCCCTACAAAACTAGATGCTCTGGTGTATCTTAGGATATCTTGAAAAATAAAACTGTTGAGCTAGGTAATCTACCAGTATTTACATTTAGTGAATGACTAGTTAGCTTTTTTCCAATGACATAAGAAAACTACATTGGTCAGTAATAATTATTAAATAGTAGAGCATATTAAAACAGAAAAAAATATTCTCTGCATATATGGTCTGTGGAACTTTACCACAAAATGGGATTGAGGGTAATGGTTAAAATGACATAAAGAAGAAAATAATAATCAAAAAGGAACTGTCAAAAACCTACATTTGAAAAAAACAAAGAATTTTACTCATTTTTTGCAATTCTCTTTGAGCCTTTTTCAAAATTAGATGCTATCTGTGTTATATTGTTTTATGGGTTCAGAAGAAAAACAGGTTTAAAGTATTTGCTGTTCTTCATTGGATTTGGACTGTGATAAAATACATAGTAGAATTACTAAGGAAATAAGCAGTATACCATATTAAAGGACCTAAGCTAGCACTGCATGGTGAGGAACAACTTGATCTACAAGTAAAGCTGCTCACTAGATAAGGAAAAATACAATACATTTATATGCCACCAAATTTTTGTGGGAGATTTTAAACTAATAGAGAGTACTTTGAATGTTAAATGTTCACTTTAATCTAATATTTGAGCAATTGATTTGTCTTGGTATGAATCTCTGACATCCCTTTAAAAGAATACCAATGCATATAATTAGTCTACTTTTCAGCCTAGCTTCTAAAACATTTTTCAGAAAAAAAAACAAAACAAAAAATATCCAACTGGGCTGCACAAAGCCATAATGTCAAAAAAGCAGCACTCTATTCATACTGCAACTAGTTTGAATCCCATTTTTAATGGGTACACTGAGCCACACCACATAATCTAAAGAACTGATTACAAAATGACCCTCAATATGCTTCTTTCATTTTAGAAAGCTATTTTCAAAGTCTTACTGAAAAGAGATTGGTTGCATTTACATATGATAAAATAAGACATGGATAGGGTGCATGCTGGGTCCTGGATCATGTAATGCATAAGAATGAGGTAGAATAATACAATCATGAAAATGTTCTTCATGTCCTCCTTTGTGTGCTCTGACGTGGGTCAGACAGAGATTTAGGCATTAAAATCCCATTATGGGATGAGATTTCAGAATTTTAGCTATTGTTTTCTTTAAACAAATCAATTTAAAAATGGCTAAGCCTGATGGATGTATGAAAGTTTTTGGAATTACAAATGAACTTCATCAGATATGCTGCCACTCCAGGAAGGGCAATGTCAAGGTCAGAATGGCAACAATATGTGTAGTAGCAGATTGTTGATCACAGCATGCCTGCCTACCATGTTAGGGGAGAAAAGAGAAGACTTTCAACTGATGAATGCATTCCTTCAAACCACTGTGCACCATTCTTATGAATCAAAATTTGTGGGATACAATTCCTAATAGAATGCAACACAACAGAAGCCAATTAGATTGGTCACTTTGTGTTTATACTTTGCCCTTGTCACTGTTTCCCGACTGCCTCTTATCCTTAAGCAAGCTTCCCTAATTTTGTTGGATTTTGCTTATCCTGAGAGTTCTAATATATTTTCCAGCTGAACTAATGTGGCAGCTACACTAAACTGAGAAATACACTGTAATATGGTTCTATTTGTAACAGGATATTTTTCAAGACAAGAAAAAATGATATTTCATTTTTGTTTTCCTTTAATACAGGGGGCATAGGTTTTTGTGATGCTGGTGCATTTTCACACTGATGAGGCAAAGTCTGCAATTACATTGGAGTGAGATTAAAACACTTGTGTCTCTCTTCAAAAACATTTCATACTTAACATTAGCAGTACTTTACATTAGCATTGGCTGCTCTGTGGTATGGGGAACGACATTACCTTTCAAGTGACAAGAGAGTGATGTATTCATAACTTAAAGAAATTAATTGCCCAACTCAGCCATGCAAGCTGCAACAGATTCATTGCACTTTTACATATCAGGTATGCCGAGAGGATATAATGATGCAACATGATGAGGAAAAAGTTAAGGAACTCCTTGAGAAGAGTGTGATCCTATTGTGATACTTTCCAGGTGTTCCTGAATTACCTCAAAGAGGAAGACTGTTTTTATTTATGCCACATGAGCTGTTCTAATAAACTACAAACAATCCACAGGTTAAATCACCTTTGCTTTTCAGGTAGTACTCTCATATAATGCAGTCATGGTGAAAGTCTTCAGTTGCCTTATCCCCCCCCAAAAAACAACAAACCTAAACCCCAAAATCTCCAGAATGTCCCTCAGTCTTAAAGATGTTTCCCCCAGTCTGTAGTGTAACAAGGGGATGGTCAAAGTACTAAATAATTATTTGGACTTCTAAGCTAAAAATTGTGCCCAAAGTTTAAGCTAATAGAGGAAGTAGCCAGAATTAATCTGGGAAGTTGTGTCTGTATTTCTTTTTTTTTTTTTTTTTTTCTGTACAGTGGGGGTTGTTATAGGTTGTGCAACACAGTAGACTTCTTTTTCAATTGATTTCATAATGAACTTCTGCAAGGGCAAATCTTCCCTAGAAGCTAGTATGCTACAAGATGTGTAACAATCTCTTTTGATCTGGAGTTTCACTCCAAATGCTGAATATTAAGGAACTTAAAGGGACTGATATGAAACATAACTCACATAAGAGAAGTACCAGGACTGCTCTTGCTGCCTGATGAAACAGTACCGTGCATAGTGCCAGGAAAGTTCTTTGTAATCTCAGAGATATTTTTCACCAGAAATTATTTCATGGGCACTTCTTTTCCAGCCTATTATCTACAGGCAAACATTGACAGCCAAACACAATAACCTGCAGATTTGACTAAAAATAAACTACACAATATACCATTTTATCTGTCTTCCCTTACCCCTGCGTAGACTGTAAAGCCAAGCCAATTTCCATGTACACCTAATAATTAAGTAAAGATTTTTGCTGTGGTTGTGTAAAACTCTTATTTTCCTAGTTTGGCAGCCTTTCAGTAAACTACAGGATGCTACATATACAATTATATAAAGGTATACTTAGAGGAAATTTCATTTGGTCTCTGCTTTTAAGCTATGATGAGCCTTTTTATGCACACTGATATTCATGCAGCACATGGCAGGTGTGTTGTTGGAAGACAGCACACAGGGAGAAATATATAAACACAGAGAAAAATATTTTCTCCCACTTTCAGTGATGAAAATTATTACTTTCTCTCTCTTCTCTAATTGTCATTCTAAATCACCTGATAATTTACATTATTCATTAATGTTCAAGATGCAGCAGCATGAACTTTTATATTGAGAAAGAATAGGGGCAAATGTTTACCTAATGCTACTCAGTATTAAAAATTTGAAGTTTATTTCAATATTACTGTACTCAATTGATATTACTGTAATCAGTTGTATTACTTGTGTTATTGTGAAGATTTCTGTTCTTAAGTGTTAGACATTTGTCTTACGTCTTCATGAACGAAAGAAGAATATGTTTTGAGGTCATAAAATACGTTATTTTCCCCTCAATTCTGTATCAGTGCCTTTGTTGTTTGGATAGTAAACATAATATTTTTTCACAGTAATAATAAAGCGGTGGGGACAATATTGGGACTAACGAGTTCGGTGTTATGCACTCTCTTCACAGTGAAGGCAGATGGGGTTAGATATGCTGAGCTGTTCTGCATGCTGACAGTTGAAGACCCAACTACACCTGGGTATCTTTTTGTTGCTCTATGTATGTCACCTGAGCAACTCAGGCTTAGCATTTCTTTGAGGTGGATTCACCTTTTTTCCTTTGAAATACAGTACTTTTAAAGCTCTGTTACTTTATGGTGTTAATGAAGCTATTTTTATAATATCCATCCTTGCTGTGTTCTCCTCCTCGTTCTTTTGAATACAGAACATCTATATGTATTTCTGATGCAGTAAATGCCATTTTCTACAAAATTCTTTTACCTCAAAAGAGTTACAGTTTGGTCTAGTCAGTAAGATTAGGAACAGCAACTTCCTTGTTGAAAACTACCTTTTTTTTTTAAAAAAAAGCTAATACACTGTAAGCTGCGATGTTGCTTGTTAAAGGTGAAGTTCAGGGTTTTAACTATTATTCTCAGAGCTGTTGTAGAGTATCTAGATTTCTAAAAACATGTTCTAAAACCACATGATCTTATGTGGTGTAATAAAATTGTCAGAAGAATATTTGGAAAAAAAAGATAGAGATATCTTGGACCTTTTTCCACTATTTCTGCTGAGATTTATATACTATTGAGGAAGGACAAGGACTCTTTCATCTAGAGAGGTACTACTTGTTCTTAGCTTACATTAGAAGTAAAGTTGTAATTTTAGGGTATGTATCCTCCTGACTTTTTCAAGGAGAGGTTTCTTAATTCTAATGGTTTGAGTGTTTGACAAGAAATGAAAAGTGGTTTTATCAGTGACATGTAATATTCCTATTTAAATAGTTCCTGTCACTTTGAGGAGAAAAAGTCTTTGTAGACACATTCTAGTTAAACTTCATCTAAAATAACACATAACAAAACAACAACAACAACAAAAAAACAAACAAACAAACAAACAAAAACCCAAAAAAACCCTGACAAAACCAAAACAAACCACCAAACAAAGAAAACCAACAAAATACCAAACCTTTTAACTCTTGGAAGATACCCACATCAGTTAATAAGTGTAGTGAAACCCTGATGCATTTCTGTTTTAGTTAAAACTCTAGAATAGATTTAATTGGTTATATTTATACTCAGGACAAATGGAATATAAGACATCAAACTGGAAATGGATTTTCTAGGCAAATCAATAATTTTCAGAATGATCTGTTCCTTAATCCAGAGTAAGCAGGTATTACTGAACGAGATACAGAGATTTGGCACAGAAGAAAACCTGGGAAAATTTTTTGGGGTGTGGGTCTTAAAATTATAAAGTTGTGTGAGAAGCAGTATGTGGCATTATTTTCTTAAACATTAGGTATTTCCATGATGCTTTTAAATATGGATATGAAACAACTCAAAGAAAATTTGTATTCCAGAATGGTAAACTAATAATCTGGGTTTTGAGATATTTTTTAAAAACCTACCTGCATTCTAAACCCCAAGAATTTGGTAGTGGAAAGAAAAGAGCAAGAAAGGTATGTAGAATTTTATCCTTCAAAAGATTCTCTTGTCCAAGTTTCCATTTTTATTTCAAGTCATTCTTTGCTAAGATACTCTTTTTAGACACCTTTAAGTCCTTGTCCTATTTAACAGTGTATGAGAGAAAAAATGAAGAGACCTATTTATAGTAGTCTGATGACTTTGAGGATGCTTTAAAAAGAAACAGGTCCTTCATAATTTTTTGATTTGGCACAGTTACTACTTAGTTATTTACTATGTAAAAGTACCAATTCTCTGTAAGCTTTCTTGTGAAGGAAAACATTGAATCATACCCTTCTCCAGATTGTAAATCATAAAAATGCCGAACTTTTGCTTTTCCTGCTTCTAGTGGAATGAACAAAGGACAGGTGTGTCAGAGTATCCTATCTCAAACTTTTTAATGTGAAGTATAGAGTGCAAATGCTCTAAACAGAAAAATATATATGGAACAAGTCAGGTACAAAATACTAACTTAAATAACTTTCAGTTGGATTTTCATGATAGAAGCTGAGAAACTGATCTGAGGCTGAATGCAGAAGCTACTTGAGAGCTCCTTGTTTGGTTTTTGTTTTGTTTTGTTTTTTTCCTTTGCAGTTGTTCTTGCTTTTCAGTTGTTTTTGGTTTTCAGTTGCTTTTTTAATCTTATACCACCCATTTCATCTGATCAATACTAATCTAGCAGTGAGATTACATACTGATTAGAAAAGTAATCAGAATTAAGAGATGTGATGAATGCTCTACTCCAGGGAATAATCCTTGAGCTATGTACTACTCCGACACTCTTTCATTTAAAACAGAGCAATCTAGAAATTTAACAGAACTGTTACTTCTTTTATAACTACTGCTTCCTCCTTTTCTCCTTTTTTTGCCTTTTTTCTTTTATGGATAAGTGCAAATTTTCCTTTTTGCAGATCACCAATCAAAGTCTCAGGGATCGTAGTCTGAGAAACACTGCTCTTGATATACTAAGAAGAGAAAGTATCTAGCTGACACTTTTACAACAGAACTGCGAAAGTAGTTCCATAATCCTTGCAAGAACAAGGTCAGTGAAAAATTCTAGTAAGAGAGGAAAAGACTTTTTAAAATGTCACTGAATTTGGACTAAAGTATGTGAGATGAAAAGCTGCTACATAAATAAATTTGAGATGACAATATTTTAAGGATAAAAAAAAAAAGGAAGTTTTTCTGTCATAATAAACCTAATTTTTTCACCCCAGGCTTACTATGGAAGTCAATGGAAACACTGTGACATAAAGTCACATATAGACCAGAGTGGCAATGGACATTACTCAGATGTCTTATAGAAATAAATGCCTCATGTCTTGAGCTATATTCTACCATTTGATGTAAATGAAAGTTATATAAAATAACTGAGTCCATGGTTGTTATGAATGATGGACTTTGGATATTTAAGTGGTAATGTATTGATAATCAGTAAAATAGGAAGTATCTACAACAAAGAACTAAAAAGATCAATCCCTAATTTTGACACCGGTTCTAGAATTAATATTTTGTTTCCCAAGACAATATAAACAGAAGAGGATAAAACTAGCTGTCAAAAGGTCCAGTATTACTTAGGAGGACTTACTTTAAGAATAAGGAGAAAAGTGTGACACAGAAACCATACTTTAGAAACACATTTGTCCCTACTGTGTTAGCACGTGTAAAAGCCGATAAAACGTTCTCAATGCATTGAGAAACAGATTAGGTGACTTTCCTTATGTCTTCTTTTTTAACTTGAGATCACTTTGAGAAGTTTTCTAAAGTAGTACATTTCTTTGGAGGATCAGGTTGCATTTTTATAATAATTTTCAGATGTTTTTCTAAAAAAGTGTCTTACATTTTACCAAACAATTTTACTCTCTCACACCTAATAAATAGTTAAACCTTAAAAAATCAGGCTAAACAATCTGCAAATGCAAAAATGAAGAGATAATACAGTAAGAATGGAGCAATTCCTCCTTAGCTGTTTAGTAATTTCTCAATATACACAAATATATCATGCAAACCCAGCAATTTTGGATAATATCCTGTAAATGGAAAAACAGATGAGAAACTAATCTCTCAGCTGCAATACCCAGGCTTTGAAGGGAGTCACTAGGAGTGTTATTACATTGGCAAATGTTTGAGAATAATCTTAATTACTATGGACTTTCAGAACTGCAGTGTAGGATTTACAAACAGACACAAAGACATACAGACAGAACACACCAGAAAAGTCTGCAAACCATAAATACAATGTTTATGGTTTTGCACTTGATCTAAGCTTTTTTTGTCTTCTGTGTTCAAACAACATTCTCTATATGCATTACTATTCAAATATTACTATTCAAATATTTTTGAATT
>JANHGN010013561.1:0-14549 GCA_024605025.1 Megaceryle maxima | reverse complement strand
TGCTCCAGCCCCTCAGCAGCTTCCCAGCCTCTGCTGGACTCTCTCCAGTAGTTCCTTGTCTCTCTTGAACTGGGGAGCCCAGAACTGGACCCAATACTTCAGAGGTGACCTCACTAGGGCACAGTAGAGGAGAAGGAGCACCTCCCTCAACTTACTGTCCATGATAAAGTGTCAACATGCTAAAGGGATTGATCATTTTCTTGGAAACACCTATGACTTTGGGATTATGACCAATGCTGAGCATCAGGGAAAGAGATGAAATATTGGAGAAGAAGCAGAAAGTCAAAGCTGGCAGATGATACAGAATTGAATGGGTTGAGAAAACCTCTCTGAATATAGAAGTGTGAGGGAGGTGATGGAGAACATAAAATTAGGTAGTGTAAGCCCCCAGTCCTTTAGGGCTTAAACAGCCAGCAAGCAGAAAAGATCTCTAGAAAAGACATTGAAAATGTTTAGCAGATATGCCAAGATAATGCCAAGAGTCTGCTGCCCAAAATGCCCCGGGAAAATTCCAGGGCACAATGGATGTTTTCAGGTTCCCTGAGTGGCTGCATTTCGGCTTCCCAGAAGAGGTCAGCCTTTCCCAAGGATTTGTGGTAGGGTTGCCCAACTCTTCCAAAGGAAAACACTGCATGGAAGAATGCCTGGATGGATAAAAATAGGGATAGGAAAAGGTCTACCCCAAGCCCAGCTGCAGCCTCAGGTAAAAGCGAGCTCATTGCAAGTGTGAACTCACCTGGGTGATTGGACAAACAATTGACCTAATGTTCCCAGGATGTGGGAATTAGCCCTGCCTGGAGCAAGCTGGGGGATGAAGTGGGAACAACATGCTCAGAAAAAAATGTTCAGAATTCACACTTTCTTTCAGAAAAATCCACTCTCGAGTGCACCCACGGTGAAAATCCTAGATCTGGAAGTGTCTTACTCTGACAACAAAGATGGGCCTTAAAAAAATCTAATGAAGCCCATGGTCCCTACACAGCACTTGTGCAATTACTAAATCTGAATTATGAGTCGAACACAGGGACAAGTCCCAGCACCCTGGTCCTCCAGCTGTAATAACACTGGGCTCTTCCACCAGCACTATCAGGTAACACCTTTACCTTGTCCCTTTCATATGTTTCTAGTCCTCCTGTGGGCTAAGCTTTCACTGTGGGCTGTCACAAGACCCATAGAGTAGATTTGGTTGAATATGAGCCAGCAATGTGTCCAGGTGGCCATGAAGGCAAACAGCATCCTGGCTTGTGTCAGCACCACTGTGGCCAGCAGGACCAGGGCAGGAATTGTACCCTTGGACTGGACACTGGGGAGGCCACTTCTCAAATCCTGGAGTCAGTTTTGGGCCCCTCACTCCCAGCAGGACATGGAGGGGCTGGAGCGTGGCCAGAGAAGGGCAACGGAGCTGGGGAAGGGGCTGGAGCACAAGGGGGGTGAGGAGCGGCTGAGGGACCCGGGCTTGTTCAGCCTGGAGTAAAGGAGGCTCAGGGGAGACCTTCTGGCTTTCGACACCTCCCTGACAGGAGGCTGGAGCTGGGGGGGTCATGCTCTGCTCCCAAGAAATAAGTATCAGGACAAGAGGAACTGGCGTCAAGTTGTGCCAGCTGTCCCAGGCTGCCCTGAGCAGTGGTGGAGTCCACATGATCCCTGGAGGGGTTTCAAAGCTGTGTAGATGTGGCACTTAGGGACATGGTTTAGTGGTGACCTGGCCGTGCTGGATTAATGGTTGGACTTGATGATCTGAAAGGTCTTTTCCAACTGAATTGATTCTATGACTCTATCCACCTTTCTGGGTTTATATTTTTTATAATCTGTGGCTGCTGTGATAAACTTTACAACATCTCGATGCTGTGATGATTACCTACATTTGGAGAGACCCTGAAATCTTTTCTCTGTAAGATTGTCCCTCCTCTTTCCCAGTGGTGTCTTATCCAAATTTTATTTTGAAAGCCCTGTGAGGTCACACTGATATTAACTCTTTCTGCACTGGTGATTGTGATGGATGTAATGGCTGTAAAGTTGGGCATGCAACCCATGTGGACCTGGTACTTTCTGCAGCGATGGAGATACAAAAAGGAGGTCTAACATAAGAAATAAAGAAGAGAGGAGAGGAGAGGAGAGGAGAGGAGAGGAGAGGAGAGGAGAGGAGAGGAGAGGAGGATGGGGAAACAAGTGACACCCAAGGGGTAGCTTTGTTGGTCACAACAAGTGTCAACTATTTTTTTTGTTTCATGATGAGCTGATCTCTAAATCACTGGGGAAACAATAGTTAAAAGCCTTATTTGAAAAGATATTTCAGTCCTTGAATACTGGTACTAAATATTTCAACTCATAAAGACTAATGCTTTCTCCCTGATCTCCAAATCTCCCGTTGACTCTGGACTACTTGCTGAGTACTGCCCTTATTTGTACCCAAAGCCCTTTCAAATGCAGGATCCTGCCCACGTCTTTGTATGGGTTGGCATTGCTGTGCAACCCAACACTCCCGTCACAACACAAGCTCATCACAATCTTTCCAATCAGGTCAAAATGTTCCATTAGGATATTTATAAATATATAAATATATATATAAAAAAATAAAGGAGGGAATGATTTCCTTTCATTTTCATTCCATTCTCTTTCCTCCATGTGTCAAAATGGCAGTCAAGAACAGAAAACATTTCAAGTCTTCTTTCAACTATTTTTTTTTTCTCCCTTGTTATTCAAGCACATTACTGTCAGAAGGACAGTATCTGGGTTTTTCAAAGCTTTATATGTGGTTATCAGAACTGTGTGAGCAAAGACAGTAGCTGTATGATTTATGACTCTGGTCTCATCTTGTCTTCTTGTTACATTTCTCTGTGTGTATCATAGGAAGGTCTTGAGTACCTCTTGTCTGTGAAGATTAGGCTTCTGCCATGAAATTTATCTGATGAAATACAGATGTCTACATCTGCACAGATAACCTGTTTCTTTCCATGTTGATGGAGCTCCAGGATAAACTAGAGTCCATAGATGTGGCCCATCCCACCTTAAAATAGGAACAGGAATTGGTTGAGGAGAAACATGGCCATTACTCATTTGTCTTTGTAGGTGATTTCCATGGAGTAGCTTATTTATAGTCACCTGATTTTAAAGTTAGATGAGGTTAATCCCCTCCCAAATGTTCATCAAAGCTTTGTCATTAGTAGGATGTCCAGACTAAACAGTAATGATTGGAGCAGCACTGTTGCAATAACCCAGATAAAGTTTTATTTATTTATATGGAACTTGTCTGGGACAAAAAAAAAAAGTATAAAAATGCTACAGCTCCCCAGAACGTCCCACATTTCTTTCTTACAGAAACTTTCTTGCAGTTCTTACTTCCAGCTTAGGGTGAAAGAGAGGTGGCTTTTCCCCATGAATGTTCATCCCTCTGTGCATCTTTGGACTAAAAGGTTGATGTTTCAGTTTGAACCTGCTTTTCCAATTACATTTCTAACCTATGCTGAATTAGATACATCTCCTGTCTCTTCCAGAAACTTTCTCATAGGGAAAAAACGTTGCTTGTCTCATATTTCTGTTTTTTTTTCCTTGTGAAATGGGAAGGTAACAAGATTCCTTTTCTCTGTCGGTTTGAAAAATAACATTTAATTTCCATATATTCTGGTTTGACTGGTGAAAGTACTAGACTGAGAGAAATCACCCACGCCACAGTGCATATTTCAGATTGTGAGACAGAAAACTCAGTGAGATGAGTCTCATCACGTTTGAGCTATCTATTGTGTCAAGGTCTCTGTCTAAGCTGGTTACTCCTCGTTCATTTTATCGTCAGTGGAGAGAATTATCGCTTGTAGGTTGAATTAATGAACCTGACCTATTTTTGGATATCTACTTTCAAAGGAGATGAGATGCCTCCCTCAAACATTAATCTTATTCCATTTAGGATTGTGGTCCAGATGGCAACATCTACATTGCAGGAGTCTGTACCTGGCCAGAGAAACCCCTTCAGCAACAGGTGGATAGAGAAGAGAGATGGGAGGGTGGGCAGGAATCTTTTATATAAAAACAAAGCTAACAAATACATTTAGAGTTTGAAAGTAATGAAAATACAGTGACAGGAGGGATAGTTTGGTGAGGGAAGAATTTAACAGGTAGCTTGGGGAACAGCTGTGATCCACCTATATCCAACCAAAACACTGCGGTGGTACTAACACCTTTCTAGCTATAAATGCAAAGCGCAACACTACCAGGGTCCTTAACTCCATCACAGCCAGACCAAATACAACCATGATCTGCCCATCTTAGGGAGATCCATCAGAAGATCCCGGTGCTGTGACAGCTTGACCAGGCTATGCCCTGAAGCTTGGGAAAAGCAGTCAGTGGTAAATTCAAACTGTTGTTGTCAGCAGCAGTCCTCGTGGTCAAGAATTGAGATGCATACAGGGCAGGGTATGACTCACCTCACTTTAACTCTCCGCAGTTGAATTATCCAGGGCAGAGAAATATTTAGTGCATGACGTATTTGACCTATTTATGATATCAGCTCTGGGGTGACAAACTGCATTTAGGTACCACTGATGCCTAACATAGCGTGGGATTTCTGTCTAGATCCATAAACAGGAGTTGAGGGAGCAGAACAACTCAGGGAGAAGTTTCTGTTGTGCTTAGAGAGAATATTTTGAGGAAAATATACTTTTAGTCATTCAACAGCAAAAAGGTAGTTTTAATTTTTGGTTGAAAATGAAGACTGAGATTATTTTGGTTCAAGATTAAGCATTCTTTCATTTGTCTTTTCAGTTGACAGACCCGTTCTGCAAAGCGTTAAGAGTTTATTTAGCTAAAAGAAAAGCCCCCCAAAGTTCTATCACTGACTGGTTGGGAGGGAAAATTTGTGATCAACCTTAATTTTTAAATCTGATGGAGAAAACATGCGCCAGGTTTTAGCCAGTTGTTTAAATAACCTGCTCAGCAGCAGTCAGTAAAAGACCTAACCACTTCTGACTTGTAGCTCAGTGGATCTTACTGCTGCGAAACACTCCCCCCCTGCAGGTGACTGCTTCAGGAATTGAGTGGTGCAGGGTCTTGAAGAAGTGATCATCTCCCTTGTTTTGGTAGGGCATCCATCTCTGACCACACGATTGGTAACATGCATGGGGAATGGCTCAGCTTAGTCTCAGCTGTGGGTGACCCTTGGATAAGCCTTTGTTACCTATCAAAACCCAGATGAAAACTGAGAGGCAAGAGTGTTCAGACAGATTGGTGAAGTTTTTATTGATTTACTCTTACATATGGTTTGGTTTTCTAGTCAAGGTAAAGCCAAGGTGGTTTGTTTCCCCTCCAGCTTAGTTCTCTGTGTCAACCACACAGACACTGCTGCCTCATTTTCAAGATGAGGAAGAATCATTTTGCTCATATTCTCAAGGTTGTCTTCTGAGGAGTCTTTATCAGACTATATCTCTGACTAATATTCCTCTGTGCCAGGTGTGCCATGCACGTGGTGAACCCTGAGCCAACATCTTCCCCCTCCCCTTGACTTTCTCCTTGCCACAGCTTGTGATCTGCACTTTACAGGGTATCTGGTGCCTCATTCCCCTCTGGATGCAACTTAGAAGGAAGACTTTTAGCTCTTTCTTTCTGCTTCCTCCTCACCCACAATTTGTATTTTTCATCTTCCCAACACCAACAAGTTTTTCTTTTTCTCCTCTTTCCTAAAGAAAAGGCTCAATTGGAAATTTAAATACTCCCCTTTGCCACATTCCCCCCATCCTGCTCTCCCTTCCCCCATCATCCCAACTCTTGGAGCATAAATCATTTTCTGTGGTCTGCAGCTCAGCTGGAAAAACTAACAAAACGGGTCTATAATGTCACCAGCATCTAATTTGTTGGATTTATGGGGTCTGGCCTTAAGCACTTGCTGCTTTACAGCGTGTGAGTTCACTCCTTCAGGAACTCCCTCCAGACTACAGCTCTTTATCGTTGACTGCGGCTGTCCACAGTCTCTGGAGCTTTTCAATGGGCAGATCTCTCTCCCTTGGAAAATGGAAGCTCTCCTTTCTGGCCCACCCAGTGCCCCTGCCTGATGGGCCCAAAAAAGGGTCACAGAGCCCAGGAAAGGCTTAGCATTGGTGATATGCTGGTTGCAGCAGGTAAATGCAGTAATTAACCAAGGCAGACCTGTTGAGATTCAGATACTGAGCAGGAGTTGCATGATTGCCTCACTCTCATACAGAGGCTTGTCCTTCAGTCTTTATATTTTTATTTTAATCTCTTTTGGGGACTGGCATTGTCAGATATAGGGGAATCACCAAGCAGGAGGAAGAATTTTACTGAGGTCATGCTTGCTTATGAAGCCCTGCTTTTGAAGGAGCCTCGCTGGAATGTCTCACTCTCTGTTGTGTAGCTTAGAATCATAGAAGGGCTTGGGTGGGAAGGGACCTTTAAGAGTCATCTGGTCCAACCCCCCTGCAGGGAGCAGGGCCATCTGCAACCAGAGCAGGGTGCTCAGAGCCCTGGCCAACCTCCCCTGCAATGGTGCCAGGAATGGGGCAGCCACCACCTCTCTGGGCAACCCGGGCCAGGCTCTCACTACGCTCAGCACCAATTTCTCCTCCTCTCTGCTCTAAATCTCCCTCTTTCAGTTTAAACCATCACCCCTTGTCCTGTAGCAACAGGCTCTGCTCAAAACTCTGTCCCCATCTTTCTGACAGGTCCCTTGAAGTACTGCTGGACCAGCAAATGGTCTCAATGTTCTCAGTGGTCTTCTCCCATCTGTGACTGTACAAGTATGCGTGTGTGTTTGTGTGCATGTGGATATGGGTAATTATTTATATCCCAGGTATAAACCCCAGGATGATTGAGACACCAGGATCTGAAGTGAAGAAGTGTTGGCTTTTTTCCCTACACTTTCACTTATAGATTTGCAATCTGGACATATATCTGTTTTCCAGTATAAACATACTTTTGGACAGAAGTATGTGCTGCAGCGTGGGTCAGGAAAGGGATGACAGCTCTGATTTACATACCATTTCCCTCACCTAAGCATATTAAGCAGGTTCCTTCTCTGTCCACCACCCTTTCTCCCTGGGGCATCACATCTCATGGAAACCAGCAATGTTTTGTGGAAAGCTGGGGAGAAGACTCTCTTTAGGGGACAACCTGTCTTGTACCTAAACTATGCATGGCTTGTTTCTACCTCGAGTCCCTGTGTGTGTAGCTGCAGGGATGTCTGGGTCAATCTTTTGCTTCAGGTACTGATGAGATGTGTGTTTAATATGCAACTGTCTACATCAAATAGAATCATAGAATCTTTTTTGTTGGCCTTTGAGATCATCAAGTCCAACTGTTCCCCCAGCACTGCCAGGGCCCCACTAACCCATGTCCCTCAGCACCACAGCTTGGAAACCCCTCCAGGGATCACGGGGACTCCCCCCCTGCCCTGGGCAGCCTGGGACAGCCCTGGACACCCCTCCAGGGGAACAAATTGTTCCTCAGCTCCAACCTCAACCTCCCCTGGGGAAACTTGAGGCCGGTTCCTCTTGTCCTGGTGCTTGTCCCTTGGGAGCAGAGCCCAACCCTCCCTGGCTCCAGCCTCCTGTCAGGAGCTGTCAGAGCCAGAAGGTCTCCCCTGAGCCTCCTTTGCTCCAGGTTCAACAAGCCCAGGTCCCTCAGCTGTTGCTCAACAGATTTGTATTTTACACTCTTCTAGCACTCTTTAGCTCATCTACAGCTGTCTGTCAACAAACACTCCCAGGTCCTTTTCCAACGGGCATTTTCCAGCCTCTCTGCACCAGCCTGGGGCATTACACAGTGTTTTTCTGACCCAAAATAATGTGGATGGAGGTCCTCATGGAGCCTTGATCTATTGAGTCTAGTCATTCTCCCCACCTTCAAGAACATATAGAGCTTCCCAGCTGCATGAGAAAGGGACTATAGCAACCCTCATGGAGAAACTGAGGAATGGCTCATGGATGGGAACCTGTCCAAAATTACACCACAAAAGTTTGGGAAATCCATCAGAAAAAGCCAGATCTATGGACTCCCACCAGTTTACATATGTGTGCAAACCACAAAGACCATCCAGATTCACTTTTGAAACCCACAAAATGCCCAAAGCTCCTGTGGCTGTGCCAACAGTTTTCTGAATAATTTTAGTGTTGCTGTTTCTCTTTCCTATCATTCCAATTCCTCAAGGGAAAGATGGTCTTATGGTGAGGGCATTGATCTAAAATTCTTTGGGCTTTGGAAAATATTCTTTGTTTCAGTGGCATGTTTTGGTAGAGCTAAGAAAGTGCTTGTCAACATTAATTTTTTTTTTGTTTGGTTGGGTTTTTTTTGTTTTAATATGACATATATTGATTTTCTGCTCTTTGAAGCATGTCATCAGAATATTTAAATCTTTAATTCTGTTTATTTTTCTGACAGCTGTAAATTAAACAAAAATATCTCTGTTTACAGGATGAAATATTTTGGCTTTGTTTCTCCATCAGCTTCTCTCCCAGTGAAAAACACTTAGTGTTGGGTTTTCGTGCAAGAAAGAAATTCCTTTGACAAATAAACATATTTCCCTTTACTCATTAGAGGAAATGGCACTGTAATTTTTGTGGCAGTGAAGGACCCTCCCCTCAGCCCCATAATTTCTGTTCTCATCAATTCCTAATAAGTCAAAAGAGATACCACCAATTTCTCATTCTCCATGGTTCAATTTGTGCCTGGTAATACTGATGTCATTTAAACAGCTGCCTCTACAGAAGCCAAGCCCTTGCTATTAAATAACCTTTCTGTCATTCCTTAGTAGCTCTGGAAAGCCTTTTAGAGCAGTAAGGAGCAAAATTATTGCGTCAGCCATGTCTAGATAATACGTTGCCATTAAAGTGTCTCGTCCTGGGGTCTCAGACTGCTTAATGAAGCTGAATTCTGCCAAAAGCCGTGAGAAAGTTACTGCTTTTGAGAGCATGGAAAAAGGGAATTGTAATAACGGAGTAGGATTCATCTTGCTTAGGGTCAGTCTTCTAAGAGACCTAAGGTAAATCAGAGCTTGCCATAGCCAAGGGCACCTCCAGGAGATGATTTGCCTCATTTGTGTTAAGGCAAGATGCATCAAAACCCTTGGAGGGGATCTCTTCTTGACTACCTAGAGTGTGGAGGGAGCCAAAGGGACTGGTTTCAACTGTCTGCGTGGCTTTAGTTGGCTAGAGGTGGTAAGATAAATCCAGTCCAAGGTGTCAGGGAAATGAGGGATATGTTGAACTCATTACTTCACCTCAGTTAATCACTTATTTCTTAGTATTTGTTTCTTTTCCTTTGCTCCTATTTCAGGGAAGATGTTGCAGGTGGGCTCTTCATTAGTGACCAGTTGTTGACCTTCGGGCTGACGTGAAGTTGTGACATGGAGTGAGGTCCACCAGCAATAAAACCCAGTGTAAAGTGATTGACTACACATAATTGCACTTACTGAAGCTCATGGCATTCATCTGACAGATCCAAAGTCCTCTAGAGCTGATGGAGGTGGCTTCTGCCATTGCTGTGTCCGTGGGGGTGTCAAGAGATTAACTTGCTCTTTCAGCCTCTTCCCCCTTTTTTTTTTTTTTTTTTATGGCTCTGTGATGATCAGGAGGCAGGAAGGAAAGACCTGAGAAGTGAAATTGTCTCAACAAATCCCTCAGAGACATCCTACTCCGTTCGCAGCCCCTGCCGGCACGCATTTTCCTGTCAACACCCTCCAAGAGAAACCTGAGCCCCGGTGTTTAAAGCCAGATGCTCAGCTTCCTTCCCTGCTGGCGCACATGCCAATCTGTTAGGCTGGCCTTCTGCCTGTTCCCAGGTGGTGTGCCAGGATCAACAATGCCCCAGATACCAAGGGAAAAAAGATGTGGCCTGGGAGAGCTTCTCGAAAGCCTCAGAAAGAGGATCCTCACAGTGACGACTCATAGCAAGTGGCTGCCCTCGTGCTTCATGGTAAGGAACACGAGTGTTTTGACGACTAGATGTCTGGTCTGCTTTGCTATTTTTGTACCTAGCAAGGGCCCAAGTTACTAGAGGGGAAGGACCAGGCTCTTTACCATGTTTGGAGAAACAAAGTCCTGGGAGCAGACATTGCTCTCCTGGACTGTGCTATGGCCAACTGGTTTCTTTGCAGTGGTGTACCCAGCCTAGGTCCAATGGACCAATGAGTCCTTTTGTTCCTCTAGCACTGCAGTGCTCTTTGACCCCAACCAGGTCTCTTTGCTGTGCTTTCTTTCATATGGTTTATCAGATGCTTTTTGTCTCTATGGTAACTCACCTGGTAGGACCTGGATCTCTGTTGAGTCTCTGATGGGCTCCTCTAAGAAGCATCCCATAGAAACACAAGTATTGGAAGACTTTCCCAGCACCAGTTAACTAAACCCTCTGACTTCTGCAGACACTCCAGAAATAAAGACAGGAGAACAGAGGCCCATATAAACCAGCAACTTAACTCTAAGAGTCATCAGCAGTAAAAAGCTAGAAAAAGTTGAATTATAGAAATCTTCCCAGTTCATGTTTAGAAAATTAAAGTTTTAGGAACTTGCTGATATTATTTGCTGTTTTTCATGGACTCACCTTTTGGGTGTTTGTCTTTGATTCTTAGAGATTTTACAGTTTATTTTATATTTTTTAAATCACTTTTTTTGTTGTTGTTGTTATTTTTATTAGTTGATTTTATCTTTATTTTTATTTATTTTATATTTTATGTTTTAGGCCTTCACAAAGTCCTGTATTTAAGTGTCATAGCTTTCCCAGAGTTGTAGATTGTTCTGTATGGGATGAATATGGAATTACCTGTTTTCGAGGTGATTTTTCTTCCCACAGAGTCATTCATGCTAAAAGTAGGAATCCCCAGAAACTGGACCAGAGCTTCCTATGTAACTACTAGGGAGTATGAAACTCAAACTCCTGTTTGCTTTAGAAAAGACACTGCACATGATGTAAAATTCTGATAAAGATGATTGTGCTGGATAGCCAAAAAGTTATCCACGACAGTACCTGATTTAAACATCAAAATAGAATGGGAGGATTGTAACTGGCATTCACGTGGGGCTAAAACTAATGGATGAGACAGCTTCATGAAGATCTGAAAATGAGTGCCTGTTGTATTTAGGTTTTCTCTAGTCCTTTCATTGGGGCACGGTAAGGAACTACATCTTTCAGTACGTTGGCTTTATGGTAGACCTAAAAAACAAGTAGCAAGAGGTGTAGGGAGGGAAAGGAGGGCAGAATAATGTACTTACAGGACTGCTATACTACTCCTTCCAAGCTGGAAAACACCTTGCTGATGCAGCAGCTTCATGTTTTCATGTAGGATGCATTTCACCTAACTTCAGGCAAATGAACTAGGTTTCCTCTAAGTTGTTGCTCAGTCCTCCCCTATGCTTAATAGAGGATGACACCTCCAGGAGACAAGTACCACCACCAGGTTCAGATACACCTCAGAAGATGAGCTGAACCAGCTGACATCATCTGAACTGCCCTTGCGGGTTTTTCAGGCAGTGGTGCCTGGGATGTGGTTTTCTTAAGGTGACAAGGCAAACTGACTTGCTCCCTGGACCTCCAGGGAGGGAGCTCCTCTAAGGAGTTTATTTCTCTCCAACAATCACCAAGGGAGCTTGGGGTAATTAGTTCAGCCGTATTGTGGATAAACATATCATGAATCTCAACCTCTTCTTCATCAGCAAAGAGATGACTCACAGAGAGGCACAACTCCCTGATGATAGCAAAACAAGAGCTCTCTCTTAATTTCTGTCTACATCTACCCGAGCTATACAGGAAGCTTACTGGGAATGCTAACCTCTACTCATCTTCTTCCAGAGGATGAGACCTCTTTCTATTGAACCATTTCTGCATTTCTGATCAGCATTTTGGGTTTCTGTTTCTCATCAACATCACAAATCTGACCAGATAGTTGACTTCCTTTTTAAAACATTTCCAAGTAAAAACAAAATCTGAGGCTTAATTATACAGTAGTAAATTACCCATTGAAAACTTCTGCTCATGAAAAACAGAGCAATTTCATCTCCCAACACCACCACCTACACCCTTGGAATAAATCCTTGCAAGTATAAATAGTGAGAAGCCAAAGAATTAGGGGGTTGCTAAACAGTGGGACTCTTGTTCTGTAACACTGAAGTGTGAGAACTGACGAGGGTTGAGTCTGTCTGGGTGAATCATGAGCTGCCCGTGTTTCGCTTCCAGCCCATTCCTTAATGTATAGTCTCGTTGCCTTCAAATATGAGACTGTTCCCCTGCAGACAATCCAGGGAGGGGGGAATTCAATGCCTTGGGATTTTCCATGAAAAAAAGTGAAATAAAATAAATTGAGCATCTGTTAAGTATAGCAGTTGGAGGGCGAACTTTTAATTAATATGGATTAATAGGGATAATAGGGATGTAGGCCAGGGGAGGGTACAATGGGTTGCACCTACACCAATTAAATATTTACAGGGTTGTTTTCTGGCACTAAGGACAGCGGGACTAAGAAAAGCTCCATCCATCCCATTAAAAGGCCTTACTTCCTCAACTAGGATGGCCTCATGAAAGAAGTAATTATTAAGTGGTCCTTATCTTGCACTAACTTCTAAGCTTAATTTAAAATGAAGCTTTTCTCAGTGTTTTTCTATGGTACTGATGGATTAACTCACTGCTACCTGGGCTCCAGGGTTTCACCTCCAAAATCAAGCCATAATATTAGATGAGAGTTATGGATCTTCATTTTTATGTCCTCTCTTAGAAAGACAGGCTGATAGAGTTGTGGTTCTGCAGCCTGGAGGAGGCTCCATGGAGATGTTAGTGTGGCCTTCCAGTATCTGAAGGAGGCTTACAAGAAAACTGGGGAGGGACTTTTTACAATGGCTCGTAGTCATAGGATGAGGGGTGATGGCTTCAGACTGGAAGAGGGAAGACTTAAGTTCAAAATCAGGAAGTAATTCTTTATTGTGAGGGTGGTGAGACACTGGAAGAGGTTGCCCAGGGAAGCTGTGGATGCTTCATCCTTGGATGTGTTCAAGGCCAGGTTGGATGGGGCTTTGAGCAACTTGGTCTAGTGGAAGGTGTCGCTGCCCATGGCAGGGGGTTTAGAACTAGATGATCTTTCAGGTCACTTCCAACCCAAACCACTTTACAATTCCATGATTCTATGACTCTGTGAATGTGCCAGTACACTCAGGAGGAGAGCAACAATGAGCATAAAAGGGCAGGAATATTTTAAATATTTTTTATTTCTTTCTTGACAGCAATCACAACATGGTTGATTTGGTAAAATATTGAGTGATCAAACAATAAATTAGTGATTTTCAATTGCTGAACGTACGGAAGATGGAAAAAGATGAATTAAAAAATGTAAAAAAAAAAAAAAAAGGAACCAAAAAAACCCCCAAAAAAGGCCTAAGAAACACCAGCTGGCAGGAGACAAAAAGAATCAGCACACCTGACTTTCCCTGTGCTTGCCCTTGGAGAGATTTTGTCCACTGTGGGCTGTCTGCACAGCCTCATTTCACAAAGCCCAACTGCCCACCCGCTGTCTGTTCCCAGCAGCTCAACACAGTCCCATACAGGCTTCTTCTCTTTTGCCTTTCATGTTGCTGAGAAGGGCAGGTTGGCGTTAGCAATCCCTCTGCAGCTCTGGTTTGATGCCTTGCTGAAGGGCGATAACATTTCACCGCTGAAAGGCAGAGGGGGTGATTAGCAGGGATATAATGAAGGGAAGTGTGTGGTAAGGAATGCTCTGGTGCAGTTTGGTCACCGATGTCCTCAAAGCCTCTATTGTTGCTCATACTGGGGCTAACAATTTGTGCCTCTGAAGCAGGCAGATACTGATCTTTTGCCATCTCTCTGACAGGGCTGCCTGGAGGAGATACAGATCAGCCTCGGTGACTCCTTCAGCCTGCTGGAATGGCTTCAGAAGGCGTCAGATGTCAAAAGCAGCGTGGAGCCTCCTGGCATTAGCACATCTTGTCAGCTACAGGCTCCAAACAGGGGTCTTGGGGTTTAGTTATGCAGGTACTGGATAAAGATGCCAAGCTTCATGTCATACTGATATTCATAGAATCATAGCATTGTAGAATCATAGAATGGAAGGGGTTGGAAGGGACCTGTGGAGATCGAGTCCAAGCCCCCTGCCAGCACAGTAACAGCCAGGACAATCCATTCAAGTAGAACTTTATTTGGGGAATTCCTCACTCTGAAATATTTCTCTTTGTTAGAGTAAGCCAGGTGAGAGTTTTGAAGGTCTAATTCACTGTGCAGTTATCCATGTTTACGCTGCCTGGATCACTGTGGCTTGGGAAGAATGAAACCATGGCCAAACAGGAGAGACAGAATGGTCCTTGTGCAGCTCCACTTTGATCCAGTGAAGTTTCCAACTTGGCAGTCCTGCTTGTGTTCACCAGGAAAGCAATCACCATGGGGTTGTTACACACCTGAAATGGAGTATATTGTCCAGTTCTAGGCTCCCCAGTTAAAAGGAAACCAGGAACTACTGGAGAGAGCCCAGCAGATGCTGGGAAGATGCTGAGGGGCTGGAGCATCTCTGTGGGCAGGCCAGGCTGAGAGCCCTGGGGCTGTTCAGCTGCAGAAGAGCA
>JANHGN010013560.1:90057-101265 GCA_024605025.1 Megaceryle maxima | reverse complement strand
TCATCTGCAAATTTACCAAGCACACACTCGATCCCCTTATCCAGGTCATCAATAAAGATGTTGAATAGAACTGGGCCTAGTACTGATCCCTGGGGGACAGCACTGGTCAAGCTTGATTATGTTACAAATACATTAAGAAGAACATTTTTTGAATTCAGAGGATAAGAAGCATTCAAGTCCTTATTAAAAATTACTAGGTACATGCTATGCTTATTCATAATAATTTATTAAATGGGCAAATCTTAATTTGTATGTATGTATTCTTAAAGAATGTCATGAGGAAAAATACTTCCTCGTAACATGCCTCTTGCTACAAAATACTGGAAAATGTGCTCTGGCCATTATGTCCTCCTCTGAGCTCAGGGGGCATTGGCTTAAGAGTGTCTTTTCCGCAGGTGGCTTAAGCCAAATGACCTTGTCATCTCAACTACAACAACTCCAAAGTGTTTCATAAACATCTTGTAATTATCTCAATAATGGGATTTGCTAGCTGTAACAGATACATGTTCTTTTGTAAATAACCCGCCCAGGAGTGTGCCTGCACAGTCCTGATCTTTTCAGCTGCTTAGAGGTAAACACACAGATGGGAAGAAACAACAGGATGGTGTAATAATTAGCCTTGAAAATTCTGAGCATGGAAAATACACCAGCAGCATATACTGAAAACTTAAGACACATTTCAGTGAAAGCCTGGCTCCTCCTGGTGCTTCTGAAAATGACATTAAGTATCAATTTGCACCTCTAAAAATCTGGCTACTTGGTAACTACTTCCTGAAGACCTCAAGAAAGATATATATTCAAAATCGAAGTGACTTTTCAAAATTAGACAGATGTGCTTTTGACAATTTTACTTTGATCGCAGTTTTTACACCCCAGAAATTCCATAATATGCTTCCTATGCCAACTGCCTACTTAATACAGATTTGCTATTTTTCTTTCTGTATGTGATACACAGTAAATTTTCAAATTGTGTGCTATGCAGTTGCAAAAGCATCAATAACTTTTTCATAAATTATTTTGACAATTTACATTCCAAATGCTAAAGGATCTTGAACTCAAAGTAACTCATTACCCTCTATAACGTAACTATCTGCTAATCTGTATACAACATGCCACAGTCAACCTTTGCCATTAAAGGTTTTACATTCATAATGCACTAAAGAAAAAAAAAAAACATAAGTATGTATAAAATAACAATAGGAAATAGCTTTATTCTTTATCAAAACATAGGAGGTGTGTCAAAAGTGTAAAGATCAAATGCTTTGTAGCTTAGAAGAACTGCAAATATATTTGAAATTATATACTGGATTTGGCCCCAAACTGGAATCGAAGTAATTCCTCATTAATAACACAGTATAAACTTAGATAAGTCAGTCATTGTTCCCTGAGAGATTCTGTAAATTTATTCAGAAACTGTAGTCCTCTCCAGGGGATGCATAACCTTATATCTGGCTGTTGCTCAAATACACCCTGTTTACTGTAGCCCAACATTTACTGAGTATGAGAAGTCACTGAGTGGCTTGGAAACTCTGCTTCTTAGTATTTCTGTCCTGACAAGAACTGTTCTTCATAAAACTTCAACAGAAACATGCCATATCAATTTTGATTCCCCAAACACCTGCTTCTTGAAATCCACTGGTCAGACAATATTAAATGTATTTAATATATACCCCAGTGATTTGCATTGTTCTAGTTCCTTAATCAAAATGTTGTACAGTGTTAAGTCAAATACAGAAGACCATAGTAAAAATGATAAAAGTGAATGAGGTAATGAACACTAAAGGGCAAAAGATCTTGGAAGCTTAATTTCTTCCTATTTTGCAACCTGATATGATCAATGGATTTCAGATGCAAATATAAAAGTTGAGATGTCTTGTTTCCGAACAGCATGCAGAATGTAGACGATACTTGCTACTGTAAGATTTGAAATAGTCATATTTCAGAGAAAAAATAAATAAATTTCAGAACAGCTGTTAACAAAAATGTATACCATTTCCTGCCCTTAAAGTTTAAAACAATCTACTTATTAGATATTTAACATGTACAGCTAACACTGTGGAGATTTTAAACTTCCCTCCAAAGCGTTTGATCTTGGCTTTAGTAAAGAAAGTTGGAGTAGCTGGATGTTGTCCAGGTCAGCAGGGTAACTTCTATTTTCCTACTGAATGAAATGTTATCACCCAGCTACCAAAAAAAGACTTGCACTGTAATATAGAAATCATATAAGTAAAATCTTATCATAGCTAAAGACAGTTTTCCACTAAAATACACAGGTGTTAAAAAAATCAATTAATGTGAAGATTTCAGTTTCTTAAAAAAAAAATAGGAACTGTCACTGGCATATTTGCATGCTAGCTACACAGTCATCCACCAGAAAAAAATTGAGTCAATTTAAGGCTGAGATTTCTTCCTGCAAACATTTTTTTCTCCCCCCACAGGCCCCAAAGAGACCCTCCCAAGTATTTGATTTTTTCCAGTTCATGATATCTTTTCATTAGACACTTGTAGCCTGAAGAAATGCTAATTGTAGCATTTACTGTATAAATAACTCTCCCTCCCACTCTTAAAACTTTGCAGCTTTTATTTTCACAATTCACATGACTCAAGATGGTTTTTATGGTTTATAAGTTTCCTCATCCCAGTTCCTTGCAGAGTAGTTTGAGGTGAAAAATAACTCCTCTTACTTATTCTTTTAATTTATAAAAAAACCCTTCATGTTTGACTCATCTGTATATTTAATCTACTCTCCTCCAAACTAAAATAATAGTAAATATATTGTTCTCTAACAGAATACTAAGAATAAATATGCCCCCCATACAAAACCAGATGGTCCTGTATAATATCCAGAAATGGGGCAAAGGGCAGGCTGAAAGACAGGCTGGTGTCCTGTCAGCATTTTGGTTTTGGCATCCCATCATGAGCTGCCTGGAGCAGTGAACGTGAACGACATCAGGGCTTGTGGAGATGGAATGAGTATAATTTACTGAAGTCTATTAAGGAGACTGCAGTGCTGAAAGCACAATGCAGTTCTCACATTTCACAGCTTCAGCATTTAGTTTGATGAGGCTCAACAATTAAAAGTTATTCTTTGTTCGATCTCACTATTTTTTAAAGATGAGCAGCTTTCTAAAAACCTTTTTGCCTACCTTAATGGCAGGCACTGAACTTAGTACAAGCAGACACACAACTCTAGATTTTCAAAAGACTGCCAAAGTGTTATTTTTTCAGGAGACTGTTTAGAAAATGTTGCAGTTTCTGTAAAAGGGAAGCTTCCCTAAAGCTGTCAGTTGAATATCAGGAGGGAAAACACTTGTTATAGGCCTTGAGAAAGGTAAGAAATTTACACCCATTCTGAAAATCCGTGGGGTCTAAATTGATCCTTCAGCTGTGGTAAAATGTGCCACTGACCTCTACACTCGGGAGCATTAATCTCTTTGCAAAACACAGTGATCGTTTATGGATTATCAGCTGTAATTACTTCTTGACACCACAGGAAAAGGAGTCTGTTAAGTCAAGTTAAGCAGGACCATGAATAATCAAAATACATATTTGCTTCTCAATATGGAAATATTCAAGGTCAGGTTGGACAGTGCTCTGAGCAACCTGATGTAGTTAGAGATGTCCCTGCTCAGTAAACAGCATCTTGGACTAGGTGACCTTTAAAGGTCCCTTCCAACCCAAACCATTCTATAATTAATTCTATGAAGATGTACTACTTGCTTTCAGTCTTTATATTTCATATGCTGTGGAAAACAGCTTCAAAGAGTATACTAAGAATCAGTATTGTACCTGATGTTTCTTTAATAACAATTTTGTTTAGTAACATCCTTCAAAATGCAGACGGATATTTTTATTGCATTGTGTCTGACTGTTCAAGCATTTTAGCTGAATGTCAGTTTGCTAGCCCATCAGAAGAGAAAAAAAAAATAAACATACATCACACATTTACTTCAGTAAGAGCAAGGAGGAAGTCTGAACACTCAGAAGTCAGGTAATTTATTATCAGCTGCACATAAAAAGAGAAATTTATTCCTTGCTATGCAACTAGAAAAGGGGCAGTGAATATAATGGATCTAATCAGCTTAACATGAGCAGCAGTAGAGGACTAAGAAACCCTCAGAAAACTTCAGCACAATAAAAATATGCTGCTACTAATACAGAAAGCTTCAGTCACATAAATTACAAAAAAAAGTGTAAAATGTCTTATAATCTGAATACAAGATTAGCCTTAAATAATAATAATAAAAAAAGCCCTATTCTTAGGCTGTAGTATACAAATGAGGTTTGGGATTTTCCCTTATTTCCTTTTTGACCGAGAGGCTTTTTATTTTAAGATATGATGAAATTCAAATGACACTGCACATTTTAAACTGATGCAAATTGATACAACTGAAAGGAAACCTGTGGGGGAAAGAATACATGCAAAAGAATATAGAATTGTCAATGTTATTCTAACAATATTATAATGCAGATGTGAGAAACTAATCTTCAATTTCTTGATTATGAAAAGTAAACCAAAACAATGTTGAATACTGATGTAGTAAGAAAGAAGCACTGGTTGCTAGGAGGGTGGAAGTACTTCAGATACTGTTTACTATATTTGTTTACTTTATGAATGCATAATATTTCTTTACAGAAAGACTGCTTGGTACAGTACTTGTACACCCAGCTGAGTGGTACCACTTTCATTAAGCACTGGACCTTGACTCTGACTCCCAGTTTCCACCTACATCTGAAAGGACAGAATGGCAGATAAAAATCAAAAGTCATCAGAGAATCTATAAAGGAGAGCTTGGTATACTGGTAATCTCAACAATCATAATATTTCCATCACACATGTTATAGAAGCTATATTTTCCAAGGCCTTGTGCTTCAGAACTTGAACTTTAAACATTTTAATGCTTAATATTAATCAGTAACTTGTAAGATCTCAAAGAACTATAATAATACAGTGCAAGTATTTATATTAAGATTTATGAAGAAAGAAACTTAAAGACTCAGTGCAAAATAATGTGTGGATTTTTATGCCTGTATTTTTAGGGCAATTAATTAGTGTGCATCTACACAGGCCATGTACTTAGGTAATATATGAAAGAGGAAATTTTGATTCCCAAATCAATTTGCATCTCTGAATGTCAATCTCAGAATACTGGTCAAAGCCATAAAAAGTCCAGACAAAATTTAGTTATATGAAAACACTGCTGAAAATTCTGAATTTATCAGCTCTATATAACCTGATTAGAAACAACTTAAAAGTATTTCTAATTCAGCAAGACATACATTCACAGAAATGTTTTTCTATGCGATAGATTCATGAATTTTTTTTCTTTACCAGCATATTTTAAAAAAGTTTCCTACATCTTCCTGAAGAAAATCCTGCATATGATTTCCTGCGTACCTCAGCTAATAGAGGGGACAGTTGATTTCATACTTCATACCAAAATTAGGAAAACATCCTGTCCTTTAGAAAAATTCCACAGCTCCCAAGTAATAGGTACATCTGCAGGAGTTTAAAAGCTGTTACCTAAAACTAATGTAAGATTTACTACTATGTTAGAATAGGGAGCATTAATTCAGTATTCAGATGTAATAGCCCAGGAGGTATTGTTTACCAATAAATGTATTTCCGCATTTTTTCCTGTTGCATTTCATTATAGCAACATTATCTTGATTTCTTTCAACTGCTGGAGAAGAGTCATTGTTTACAAGAGCACAAGTACATGGGAAGTTTCTTGTTTGTTCTTAGTTTATTTTGGCAACTGCAGCAGTATTTGATTGGTGAGAAAGCTCAGTTTTCCTTTTCACGAGCAGTGACTTGTGCTCATTTCCACCAACATTTAAGGTTCCCTTTCTCTTTTGGTACAATTAGGTGCCTGAGGAATGGTCTACCTCTCCGGATAACTCAGCGTTAATTCAAAATAAGTCTGCCTTGAGGACCAGTATCATTGCAAACTACAGAAACTGTTACTTTACCCTTCTTTTTGTTCAGTCATGAAGATACAGGAGGCTAGTAAACAGAAGGGAATCCAAAGAAGATGCATGAAATCTTCAAGTGAGAAACAAAAAAGCAAGAACATAAAAATAGCAATTATATAGCAAATGCGTGAATCCATTATCAATGCTTCACCCATCTATGACATATTCCATCATCTGAAGTGACTTAAGTCTTTGTCTCTGAGATAGCAGGGTTCAAAAATAAACCAGACATTTTCACGAGACATGCTCAGGCAGGTAAAACAACTGTGTTTTTATACTACTTAGCAGAAGTCTACACAACCTTCACATGTCTAAACTCAAATAGTCCTACAGGCATAGTGGAAGTTAGATGCATAGGTGAGTGTAGCAGAGTTCAGTGATTTGAAGCTCAGGGCAGAGAAAGGCAGAAATGACAGAAAGTGCAGAGGAGCACCCCCCAAAGCAGTGGGTGCTATTCAAGAACTGCTGCACATGTTGGGCCACAATACCTGGGAAGGGACCACTATAAAAGAAAAGCTCACATTCTTGTGGCGGGCATCTACACATACTCTGTAGTGGGTTCCAGTTGTGCAAAATGATAAAGGGGGAAAAAAGAAAATGCAGACAATGTCATGTACTAAATTTAGTCTCATGTCACATAATACGCTGAGAAAAAAAAAAGAGACTATTTTACTGAGGTAGCAATCAATCTCCAAGTGAACAAAGCACTGAGTAGTTAACAGACACAGATGTTTTCCTATTCACACATTTTTATTCATTAATTTAGTTCTGGATTTGAAAACCAGTATAAATATTGGGAAGAAATGTTCAAACTTTATTCTACTAAACTGTCAGTTATAATATTGCAATATATTATTAATTTCTTATCAGAAGGACTGAGTATGTCCATGACAAAGTTAAATTATCAGGGACAGATATGAAAATGTAAAGAATTAGAACATTTTCCTATACTTAGAAGGGATGCTGATTTATGCTAAGTGAAGACCTGGATCTAAATAATCATCAGAATCAACTTCATGATCTAGTTGCAAGTGCCCTTGTGATCTTAAAGGAAAATCTCTGTCATGTTGTACTACATATCTTTAAAACACTTTATGTTCATATTTAGCTTTTATGCTTCATAAAAAGGCCAGAATTAAGCTTATAACAAAATGACTAAAAACAAGGAGGGGAAACAAAACTAAGGGTCAGGAGTTATTCATCCAAAATTTCAGAGAAAGTCAGAATGTAATCTAATAGATAGATGCAAACCTAAATTAGCTCCTTGTTCTTCTTACTTTAATATAATTAATAATCAGTGCAAGAGCAATTCAAGGAAGAACTGATACTGCAGAAGGTGATGATTATTCATTAAGTGACACTGTCCAGAATCAGAAAGACAAAATCATTACCTGGAATTGGCACAGTTAACACCATTTTATGACAGACATGCTAAGGGCCATGAACATTATTTTTCATCTAAGTATTAGCATAGAAAAAAATGCAACAAAAATGAGAAAATAAAGGCAATGAAGTAAAGTACACTAAGTAGGTTAAGGTTGTACTGCTCCAGTGGATCCAGCTTCATAATCCAATGTAGCTGTCACGCCCTAATCTAAAAAGTATAAATAGATCTCATGAAAGTTATTTTATTCTTAAGGTCAGATCAATTTTATTTCTGTATTCTGATGAACAGAGTAATATAAAATGTCAATTCAAATAGAGATTAATTAATTTTCACTTCTAGTTTTCCACTTAATTCAATACAGTTTACATAGCTCAGAATCCTAAAATGACTGACATGCTTCTGTTTGTTGGCTTCAAAGATTTTATATTCTTATTACAGTTAATAACACTAAGAATGCTGTTTATCATTGAAGTGTATACTGAAAATACTTTTTTTTTTTTTTTTTTTTTTAAAAATGAGACTGCCAGGAGTTCTGAGTAAATATCTAAATTCAGCTTTGTTTTCTGTTTATAAATGTATAAAAACAAATGACACCAGTTACGCTTGCACAGCAGTGTGGAAATCAGGCTATCACTATTGTTGTGATTCAAGTTATTTTGTGAATGACTACTTAGGAGGTTTATTTGCTGCATCTTGAAAAGTAACATCTTGAAGCTTTGAGGCATTGCTTTGTGGGCTGTAAAAAAGAATATGTTGCTATTTTGACAACATAATGAGGCAAGATTGAAGAACACCATTGAAACCTTGGAGTATTTACTTCAAACTAAAATGCAGAATTATGTTATTATTATTTTTAAAAGCCACACCGTAGTGGCTCATAATGATAAAGAATTCCCACTCTTACAGAGCTTTTTGACCAATACAGAGCATATTAAACAACCTCAACACTTCTGTTTTACAGAATAGAAAGATGCTACCCTGTTACAACCAATAAATATCTTCATATGTAAGTTTTATCCTTTCATGTCCAGAAATTTAGTTGCTTACTACTTTTATAATGGCTATTGCAAAATATTTAATAAAGTATGAGTAGACACAAAAGGAATTTAATCTGAGGTAGATGCATAGGAAAACATTGTTTAGTGCTACATGGTGACAGAAAAAAATGGTAACTGAGTAAGACAGCAAATCAAGTTGGAAGACATCATGAAGTCTGTGTTTGTATGAATCGGGAAAGGGCTAAAAAAGCTTAAGAAGGAGCTCAGAAAAGAAAATAAAGGAAGTTGCTAATCTATAGAAACAAATGAGGAAACATTTAGCAGAGAGTTTTACTTGATCTGCACATTGATCCCACAGTAGCACCACCTCCTGTTCTTACACACTGCGCTATTGCAAAATAGCACCTTGCAAGCTCAGGAAAGGTAGCACAGCGTTACCACCACATCTCTACTATCACAGTCTCCTCTGTGTCATGTGTGGGTCACAGACCCTTCTGGTCTTTGTACACCAGAACAAGCCTCCCCTGATACCCTTCTGACCTCCACATAGCTGAAAATGCCCCAGCAACATGACTGATACATAAAGCAGAAAAAAACCACAGTAACCTTGTATCAAAATAAAGACAACATTAGGTAAGGCTACAACATTTCTGGGTTAGGTTTTGTTTGTTTAATTGGGTTTTGTTTGTTGGGGTTTTTTTTGCACGTCTCCTCCCCCCCCTTTTTTTTTTTCAGGGTGCCGGGATCTGATATGTATGGTATTCTTGCCTCAGAACCACATCCCTCACTTCACAGCTGAAATCCTACAGCAATTTCTGTCATTGAGTTTCCTGGTATTTCTTCACTACCTCCAAGTCTGCATTTCATGAAGGTTTTCCACCCCATAGGTCTTCATCCTTCCTTGTCCTAGAACTGCTTTCTCCTTGCAGACCTGACTGCTCAGATGCTTCATGATCCTAAATCAAAACTTCTCTTTAAGACTCCATATTTTCTTGCCTCAGATCACTTCCTATTAGCTGTGGCTGCTCTAATACAATTTTTGCCCATTTTTTTTATATTTATCCTGCTTTAACCTAACCCAACCCACCCACACTGGCCATCAGTACTGATTGCTGCCCTCCCCTTGGCTGGCCAAACCTATAATGTAGTTGATCCTCTCTGTCAAAGAAATAATTCAGTATTTGTTTCTGAGGTGGATTTAAAAGGTTTTAGAATAACCATCCTGGAGAGCACACAGGAGGGGGAAGCAGCAGAAAAAAAGACCATCTAGAAAACCCTCATGGAAGCCCTACTGGCATAAGACAGAAACTGCTATTGTGCATTTATAATGTCCCCATACATAAGCTTTTTAAAAAATTAGTAATAATTTGTTTATAACACAAATACACTATATTTTTTTCTAGATAGCAAGTGGTTAACTGGATTTTTTGAACTGCTGATTACTGTGGTAGCTGGCCCAAAACTGAAGGAATGCTGGAAGTCTTCTGCACAGTACCTTGCCTAAATCCTAACACCCCTAGCAACAACTGCTATAGAGCTTACTAGAAGTATAAAGATATTTTTGATATTTCACTAACCGTAAGTGTATAAAATCAGCAGTGAAATTAATTATAAGAAGCCGATCATCTAAAAATGGCTTGTATTTTTCCTTGGTAATTATTTCACTGCCCTTCAGTGTTCACCTTTTACATGTTGAGCATGGAAAGAAGATACACTTTTGTCTTGACCAGACAGCAAAGGGCAACCTGCAAATACTGTAGGCTGCTACTGCAGAGGGACATTTTTTTTTTTTTTTTGACCTAATGTTGCTGTTTAGCATCCTCTTGCAACTACAGAAAAAAACCCATCTGACACTATGCTTGCTTGCATGCTTCAATTAGGATATATTGCTAGCATTAACTAAACTTCTGTAAACATTTTCAGCAGTTCATATAGTAATCTTGTATGATTTGTTGTTCAGGCCTGATTCTAAAGCCTGTTAACTGCGTCTCCTTTGTATAAAAAAATAAAACCCAGACAGTCCAAAGGGACAGAGAGGAGCAAGAAGAAAAAGTTAACAGTGCAGTAGTTATTGACATGAAATGGTTTTTGTTGTCATTTTTATGTAGGCATATTCAGTCTCGTATCTTACTTCTTGAGCAGATTTCTGTGACTGTATTGATAATGAGTTATGTTGAGTTCTACTCTTTTGAGAAGCATTGCTGTGTATCAGACCAGTCCACCAACTTTGCTATATCAGCAAACTCACTCACTGGCCTGACTGAATCAGAACAATCAGCAGGACTGGAGTGCCCTGCTTTTAACAAATATTCCCATTTCAGTTCTGTATGACCTGTATATACATGCACAATCATACTGTAGGAACAAAAACTACATAAGAGGAATTTGTCCTGACACCTACACCATGACTGAGTATTCTGGAATAACACCAAATAACACCATATATATATATTCATATATCTAGACACAATGTACTACAAGTCTTTTCATAAAGTCATCTCACTACACAGGATAAGAACCTGAATGTCGTAGCCTGTTCCTTTCGTAAATAATATCCTAAACAAAAATGGAAATTGCATTGAAGTACCGAAAAAAAAAAAAAAATCTATTTTTCATATGACATGGATTTTCTCATAGTCTATAAAAATATTCTTATAATTATATATTCTCTTAATGTTTATTCTTCGCAATAATTCATTTGTTGCAATCCATCTGTAAGTCTTCAAATTCAAAATGTCTTCAAATTCAAATTCAAAATGTGTTACAGCAGTTTGGCGTAGAATGCATATACTCTAAAAAAGTATATATGTATTTAGCATAAAAAGAGTTAACCTGCACTGCAATAGG
>JANHGN010013560.1:71787-89304 GCA_024605025.1 Megaceryle maxima | reverse complement strand
TAGATTAAAAATAAAATTTGCCACACCCTTAAAAAATAGCTCTTTCAAGTCAGGCTTCTGCACTGTTAGGTTGATTTTCAAAAGTGCTTAACAAAGGCCCCCAGTAACAGCAATAAGAGGAGGCTGGTCCCCAACATTATAGAAATGATGATTCTGTAAACTGCCTCCATGGCAGAAGTGAAGGGATCTCTCTTTCTCTGGGGGAACACCACACTTTAAAGGCCTTTTGCATCCAATTATGCAATGTGTCCAGTGTCACTGAGTTGCAGTGCCCTGACTTCTCATTGTATCAGCTAACATTTAAAACTTCAGTTGACTTCAATCCAATGATATACTAGTTCTTCACTGGTTATTTTGTTAGGAGTAGAGGATTTTACAGTGGGTAATCATGACAACCAATATATCTTAATTTGAGAACCTGTGCTGCCAGTCAGACTAGTACATTTTTGAATGATGAAGAAAATGTACCTTCTCTGAGTGGCGCATTGGCTAATCCAGTTCAGCGGTGCATGAACTGCTTATCACCTCCTTCCATTTGAAAGTTTGCTGCAGGCATGAGCCCTGGCAGAGGCTCACACTGGACTACAGGAGTGGTACATTGTCTGGTAACTAGAGGTACAGATGGTCCCCCTCTGTTTCCTACCTGGCTGCAAAGCTTCTTCATCTCTGTCTTCAGAAAAACAGGCTGCTAGCCATTTTTAGTGCCTGAGGATCAGTTCTTTTGGAGTCACACCTATCAACACTGATAATTTTTTCTGTTGTGGATATCCCCTTCAAACACAATTTAGCTTCTAGAATTGTTGAAGCTGAGAGCCTGGCTTTCAAAGGTAACAACCAGAAGCTTTTCAAAGGCAACTTCTGGGTATTACGTAAAATAAAAAATAAGGCCACAGGTTTAGATCTCTGCTACTAGTCTTACGTGCTCATTGCTGGAAAGCTATTGGGGCATGGAGCATGACAGGCTTTGACCACCCTTTCCACGTACACTAAGGATGTTTTAAATCACCAAGTTTGCTAATTTGTCAAGTCGATGATTGTATTTTGGTCACTGACAGTAAAGGGCAGAATGTTTTGTTGTTGTTGTTTTTGCTTGGAAGAAGTCATAGCATCCTGAATCTAAATGAAAGCAAGCTTCACACACAGTTCCACAGAATAAAAATACTGTTCTGAAAATCTAGTTTTGAAAACAGAGGTATTCAAAACCCAGCAGAATAACACATACTCAAAGAACACTCTCTGTTGGAGATGGAAGCCAAATTGTGTGCATTATAGCTACTGGTAAAACAAACAAGAAAAGATAAGCCTTGAAAAATTTGTTGGTCAATATCATGACAGATTGTTCTACTTGTCCTGTTTTTGACTGTAAAAATATTTTAATAATCTGAGATCATCCAATTCCTTCAGGAATTACAGTTCAAATTATGAGTCACATTTATTTTATAGTAGTAATGTACCAATGATTTATATTTTGGATAGTAAAATCCTCTCAGGCCTGAAATTCAGCATATGAGGAAAAAAAGATAATTCATCTTTTCTTTTATTGTTTTGAAGGTTATTGCTTCTGGCTATGTGTGCATATATTTAAAATTTCATATACATGTTTAAACAAAACACTGGCATAATATTTAAGGATGAAATCTTACATACAATTAGCTAACAGTGTTATTTATATCCACCTCAACATTCAGTTACAATTCCTCTCTACAGCTTCTTTCTCCCATTCTCCACCTTTCCATCCAGTCACAAAACTGGGAATAACAGTTGTTCCACGCTGCCTTACCTCTACAACTGCTCTAAATTAATCAGCCCTCTTAGCTGAGAGGTGGGGTTTCAAAGGGATGTAAATGCTCTAAGAGCTGGCAGGGAGAAGAGTACTTACTTTCCTCCTGCACACCTGGCAGGGGTCCCATGCTGTCTTCCTCCCAGGACTCTCTCAGCCATCCTCTCCTGATCCTCAGCTTAAGCCTCTGAGGGCTTTGAAGAATCAACAAATATCTCCTGCAGCAGTGGGAAGAACTGGTGGTGGTGGGGATCACAGGACAACATGTTAGGGAAGCTTTCTGCTCTGAACAGCAATGCATGGAGATAATGTGACCTGGACCAGGGGTTGCCTTCTCTGTAACCTGGTCTTTTGTCATATGATCATGCTGAAAGCAACCAAAAGGACACGTAGCTTTTAGGCTATGTCTCTCCTGTGTCTCCCACTCGCAATTCACAAAACTCTGTAAAACCATCTCTCTGTCACTCATGGTTCCTAGTGATTTACCAGGGATTAAAGCTTACTTAAAAAATTCTACCTGCTAGGTACCTTGAGGTTTTCTAAGTCTAAATAACAATTTTCCCTTTACCACAATGAAAAAAGTGGTTTTGTTGATGACAGCCAGTCTTAAATGACTGCCGTTAATGACAACGGGAAATACGAGCATTGCCTAGTATAAAAAAAAACACCACACAAAAAACCCAACAACAACAAAAAAAATCAAACCAAATGAACAACAACAACAAAACCCACAAAACTAAAAACAAAACCAGTCTCAGCCTGTCATAAGAAAGGTGCTTCATAACTGGAGATAAAATTGAATTAGTAGTTTTATTTTTGTACACTTGTTTGTTCCATAAATCAAAGCTTGACTCCTAATGGGTAGAATTTTACTAGTAGGAGTGAAAAAAATCACTCCAGCCCCAAGCTAAGGTTTGCTATGCTGCCTGTTCCCAGCCACCTGATGAGTGTCACTTGGCTGCTGCTTAGACCCATGTGTTTAACAAAAGATGAATGTGTGACTGCTGCCAGAGCCCAGCTGAACCTAGTGAGTGGAGGAGGATCTCAATGATCTGAAACTGCAGTGTGGGACAAGACACCTGTCAGGAAAGAGTAGAAGAAATTTTTTCAGCTGGCAAGGTTGTAAAATGACAGACCTTTTCTCGGTGAGCTGGAAAGCTGGTTGCAATTGTCACCAGCACTATCTGTGACAAGATCTGAACACATAAGATACGTTAGCTCAGCCTGAGGCTCTGGGAGATGCTTGCATTTACAGATCTCCACACCTCAGGGTTCTTCAGTAAATTTCTCAAAATATTATTGGTAACACTGTCAGTCTTTATTTGGTAATATTTAAAAAGTAGGACAGAATTTAAAGTGATATCTGTTCCCAGACAAGAATTAAATTTCAGGAGTGCTTTATCACATTCACTAAATATACAAACATAAATATTAAATTTGCTGTCTTTACTTTTATTTCCTCATAAACTCATAGACTGAAGGGTTACTACAGTAAGAGACCTATTATAATAAGCAATATGAACAGATAAAATGTACAGGAACACAGTGAGAGGAAGGGAACATTAGCTGAATTTCTGTCCTTGCATGAAAATATGCTCTGTTAATATCTCCTCAGCTAATAAACCAAAATGAGTTGGAGATATTTAAAAGCATAGTGGGTTTGGACAGAATGGCTTGCAAATTTCTAAGAGGTTACTCTTTCTTTAATCTTTTTTAACATGCATACCAATTTTCTTCCAATATGATGCTTCACTTACGTATTTTGACTATGACTGTTTTATTAAATAAAGCCCTATGATGAAAATGTTATAGCATTATACAGAAATAACTTCAAATATAAAAGTCATATAAGGAAAAAAAAAAAAACCAACTTTTTTCTTTTTCTGCCTGCACAAAGTATTTTAAATTACAGTCACCCAGATGCCCAAAAGCTGCCTGCCCATCTTTCCACCTTGCAATGTATCAGTAGATTTATCACATGACTGGTGTGCTGTTGCTTCCTTCCTGTCACCATCTACTTGGCATAAAAATTGATATTTTGATAGACTATACTGTATATTAGACTAAAAGCTGAAGTCATAGTAAATCCCCTTGATTTTTAATAGCTATCCTTATAATTTACAGTTCAGTTGCACGTACATGGCAAACCACACAGACTGAATTTTTGTTTAGCTTCAGAAATTGGAGGGATGGCATTCAGACTCAGAACCTCAGTCCTATTAAATCAATGGAATCCAAGAGTATTTGAGTCCTGATTTTTCAACCTTCTGGGAATTGGAGGCTGGACACACTGAAAACTGAGAGTCCTTAGTCTCTAACTCAATTACATTCCCTTGATGCTCCCTCAGTATGTTCATATACAAAATCATTCCCTCATGTGGAGGGCACACCTAAGGCTCCACCCAAGGACACAATAATGTAATGTTGCGCATCCACATCACAACCAGCAGTGACACTCCACATTGATACCACAGTGACAAGGGATAGTGGTAGTTTCTCTTTTAGGACATGAATGGCAGCTGTGGCAGTACTGGATGGGTCACTCCCCAGGTCATTCCTGAAGTGATGGAAATGGTCAGTAGTAGCCTCCTTCTGCTTTAATTGCTGGCTCAAGCTGGCACATCAAGATCTTTTCATTTTGCTGGGCATGCTAATTTGGATCATTGTCAGCTCTGGATCTCTTCTAGTTTTGATCTGGTTTAATGTCTGCAAGGTAGATTTGTAACCACATCATGTTTGTTCCAAACTTAAAATACTTCACTAAGCTTAGTAAAGCAGCCTGCACTCTAACAGCAGGAGTACCTACAGGAGAAGCAGCTAGCAGTAATAGCTTTTCTTGAATGAGACTGTCTTCAGGAACAGACACTGTATGCTGTCAGCATGGTTTCTTACTCTAAAGATCATTTAATACTAGAGATACTGTGGTAGCCATTGACAGCAACCACAGGTTCTCCTGGATTGTACATTGCAGCAAGAAGCTGGTACTTCAGATGTTTGCAAGAACAAACCAAGCATCTGGAAACAGTCACAGAAACAGCCTTATTTCAGTACGAGTCCAATCTTGTTTTGTTTGTATTAGTTTGTACATACAATGTTAGTGCTGGCAAATTTTCAGCTGTAATTCAGAAAGGCAGCAATAGAAAATAGACTTTTTAGATCACTGCCTGTCTATGAGTAGTTTGCCAAACACAGTTGAATGATAGAGCAGCTCAAGACATTCTCCTAGTAAAACAGACTTTAGATAGTAAAGTTGCTACTCTTTTTAATTGTAGAAGTAAATGCAAAATAATCCCTGTATCAGTCACTCAAAAAAAAAAAAAAAAGTAGGAACCTGTCTTTCAAAAGGAGTAGTTAGAATAATATTAATCATGTTAATATTTGTCATCATGAGAACTGCAAAGCTAAACCTCTTGTTAATGTGCAAACTATTTAGATGGCGGATGATGACCCATTTTCTGAATATAACAATTAGTTTTTGAAACATAAAGGTTTTCTGAAATTTAGAAGTAGAGATACACAGATTAAAAACAAAGGTCTGTTTTGTAGCTGATTTATACCATTAACTGCCTGTCTGGACCTTCTTAGTAAGGGGCTCTGCCAGCAGCATTTGCAATTTTCTTTCCATTTTAAATAGCAGACAATTTTAGATCCTACTTACATTAGTCATATGATTTTCTCCAATTGAAAATCCTTCTGTTACTATTTTCCACTGACAGAGAAAACATTGATATGCAATCTGTTCCTTGTCTTTCTGATTTTAAATTTAAGCTCACCTCAGCAATCAGTTCACTATTTTCTTTTAAGAAGCAAACTCTCACCTCAACATTCCAGAATAGAAGTAGCGTGAGAAAAGTTAGGAAATTACTGCCACCTCAACACACACATTCCTATTGAATCATACAAACCCTACCTAAGAGAAACAGTAGAGGGATGTAATTATATAGAATATTATTCTACATAGTTCTTTTAAAAACTGAGTTATTTTACAATACCTGGTAGTGATACAGCTGTTGCAGTAAGCAGAGGTCAACATATAGGCTTACAGAGCTGTGAAGTGGCCTGCGTACATTAACATGCAACAGGTGCCTTCACTCCCTGTGAAGTTCCATCCCAAAGGGACAGAGAGGAAGCTGGGACTCGGGAGTTCCAACTCCTTGAATAAAGAAACCTCCAGATTCTCTAATATTTTCTTTCCTAATAGATGTTTTCCTAACACATTTAGCTCCCATTTAAAAGGCAAGAGAAACAGAAAATACTACAGCAGGTTAATTTATGTGCACAAATGCTGTGCAGAATATTCTCCTCTCAATCTCTTTTTAGCCCACCAGACATTCAGATCCACGAAATGGATGAAAACCTCTCCTTCAGGAATTCCAGGATGCAGAAATCTTCTCTCCACTTCCCAATATTTTCCTTTTTCCCAAGAATAAAACAGGTCACATTAAGTAAAATGGATGGGGCCTACACTAAATGCTTCCAAGCTACGTACCTGAATGGTAAGGATGTATATATCAGTAACTTTATGCAACTAGTGAAGCAGAATATTGTTTTGCAACCTATTTGTATCTAAGCAGACCACCTAATCATTAAAAATAATAGCTGGGAAAAAACTGTGGACCATTAATATCCTCAGAAACAATTTGAAGAAGATATTAAACTAAACTTTGGCTCTTATTTCCTTACTTGCTGAAGAAGCAATAGCTCCATTTTTAACTGCCACATTATTCATTTATTTCTTCAATAAAACATTTGTCTAATACAGTTGCCACTGAGAGATAAATCTTTTGCAGATCTTGCTAACAGAAAAGGATAACTTTCCTGAAAGCTCCATTTTTGTTAAATGAAAAAAAAAAATCCTACCTTTTAAAATAAAATGCTGAACTACAAAAAAGCAAGACTTGTATAACTTTATAACTTAAACAAGTCCTATTTGGTTTTTATTTTTATAATTAAGGTAACATTAGTTACCCAGACAGAATGTTAATTTTACTTCTCACTAAAGATGCAATCCTCGGGAGAGAGAAAAAAAAAAAAAAAACAAAACCAAAAAACAAACCACACAACAACAACAAAAAAATGAACAACCAACCAAACACTACAAAAAACAAGCTACTTTCTTTTGAAAGAAGAAATAGTTCAGGTGCTTGATTTAAGGCTGCAGAATCTCAGAATGTCAGGGGCCAGAAGGGACCTCGAAAGATCATCCAGTCCAACCCCCCTGCCAGAGCAGGATCACCTAGACCAGGTCACACAGGAACGCATCCAGGTGGGTTTTGAATATCTCCAGAGAGTTCAAGGTGGAACTCAGCTTTCAGTCAGAAGAGAAATCCACGTTATTACCAAGGTGATGGGGAATACTGAAAGTGGGTGTTGTCCCAATTTTTTACAGAAACCCCTTTCATGCAACTATCCTTACTGCCAGTACAAAATGCATTAAATAAATTATTAAGAAAAGTGCCTTCAGCTGGGAGTCCTAAAGTTAGTGGGAGTGCAACACAGTTTATTCTAAGAAACATTCTCAAAAAGGTATCTTTTGTTTTGGCAAAGAGATATGGGAAGGATGTAGGGTGGTTCTGGAAACAGATACCCCAACCAAGATTAACAATAAGGAAGCTTCTTCTAAATTAATGAATGTACATGTTGGCTTTCACAGCTTCAGTTCACTGGAATAATTACTCCACATAAACGTATCAATAAGTCAGCAATCAACGATCTGAGTCTCATGTCACTGACTACCACCTGAAAACTGTTGCCCCCTCCACCCCTTCCTACCACACATGATCTTCATGTAAAACTCTTAATCTTCTTATACTATTGTTAACTATAAAATATTCCAGCAACCAAGAAAACAAAACTTTTCATATATCAAGTTCTAAGTGTATGAATGGCCCAAATAAAAAATAATGCTAGGAATAACATTTAAAACAGCATCACCACGAACCTGGTGAGCAATGTCAGTCATTAATCAGTGTAACCAGAACGAGCAGATGACAAGGCATGGTGCTGCACAGTTTTGAAAATTGTTTTGCTTTACAAAGCCCCTCTATTTTACTTCTGCTGATTTTTGTCATGGTTTAAATTCTGTTGCATTCTTCCAATCTGAATTATCGTTTTGGTAAAGATCAGGAAAGGATGAATACAGGGTGTTGGTTCAGGAAACAGCACTAAGAAGCCATTCAATGATAGATAGAGTTCATGGTCTCCAGGATAGCAGAAGCAAGAGTTTGCTCAATTTTAATTTGCCATGTAAAATAAGTTGCTGAACCTAAGACCACTTCTCATCGATATGTAGACTTGTACTTCCCATAAACATCCCTCTGGACAAGCATGGGAGCTTGTCTGTCTCAAAATGGGTACAGACAATGAGGCACCTGAATAAATCGAGGAAAGAGGAGATGGAAAGAACGAAGTAAGTTTGGTTTTTTTTCTCCAAAAGATGCCTCTAGATTTTACAAACTGCCAAAAAATCTCTTGCTTTTAGTTGAATGGGCTTCAGGAGTGGGCAGAGCAGAGCTTTTGTTGTATTAATTTAAGGACTGTGGAATGAAGACCAGCCTGGAGGCTCGGACACTGATGTGCTGCTGAATGCCTCTGTAAACACACCTAATGAAGCAATTAAAAAATTACTTACATCTTAACAAGCAGCACAGCTCGTATTTTTTACCTTATTTTCTAATGTTATTACTATATAAAAGTCCTGTTCTAGTTTGCCATGTGGTCATCTGTTCATCCAACAATACCTTTAAAATAAACAAACGAATACTTCCATTTCCACAAGACTATTTTGTTAAAATGTTTTCAGTACTAATGGTAGTGACAGAACAAAAAACCTCGACATTTAAAAACCAAGGAAGGTATTTGGCCAGCACTAAGCATTATTATCTGCTAATCTGCATTTTGTTAATCTCTTTCTCTTAGTTTGAGATGTTTATTCTCTACCAGGTCATCAGAGAAAAGATAAAGGCTGTATTATGTGCTCTTCCTGAAACTGGTTTAAATTGTTTCCACTGGAAGTAAGCATATTGTCACGGTACTTAACACTTTGAAATCTATTTTCAGAAGGTAAAAACAGTGTACTTTAGGGTGCAGAAAATATATATATGCATGCAAATAAAAGCAGCAATTCTCAGGGTTCCACAATTATTACGTATGCCATTTACCTCAGTTAAGAACGTTAATTATTTGTTGAGGTTTGTTTGTTTGTTTTGGGTTTTTTTTAATACAAAGGGAGTTTTGTCTACAAAAAACTCCACTATTTTGAAAGTATTTTTCACACCATACTTGCCCTGTTACAAAACTGTAAGTTAAAAAAGACCAAACCCTAATACAGTTATAAAAGCTTAGAAGAAAAACCCTAAAACAGTTAAAAGCCTAAAATTTAAAAGAGAGAACAGACAGGTGGATAAAAATCAAAGATGTGCTGGAAATATATATTTTTGGAGTACTGATGCTAGAATTTCTGTTAACTGTTAACACTAATGTTCATTGAAAGATAAGGTTTATAGAAAGAAATGCAAGTATGGAAATAAAAGTTTGGTCTTTTGCATAGCAGAAAATAATTTTCCTTTGAGAGCATGACTACAATTGGATAATTAGTCTGACATTTAAATGTTTCTATGTTTTTAAATTGTTTATGCACTCTAAGCAAAACAGCTGACTATGAAGTTCAGTATTTTTCATCAGTCTAGAGAGTCCTATGTTGCCAATATGTAGATAATTCAAAGCAGATCCAACTATGCTTAATTTTGATAAAACATAATAAAATATAAGTACAAGAAGATCTTTTTTTCCTTTGATAAAGCAAGTGTTCGTTGCTTCAAGTCTATCTTTAAATCTTCTTGTAGTGGCTAGTAGGGCACACAATGTCAATGAACACTAAATGAAGGGTAGTTTAATAAAACAACTTTAAATAAGGATTGATAAGAGGAATAAACAGCAAGGAAACGCCTAGCGACAGCTGTGCAAAATAACATGCTTGAAACTACAAAAACAATGTAGTCTTTAGTAACATAGTCCAAGAAACCACAGAACAAGTCTGAACAGATACAAGATTGCAAGGCAAGACAAAGAGTAACAAGGTGAAAAGTGCAAAGATGAGGAAGACTTTGATCTTCCTCCCGGAGACCACCAGAGGATAACAAGAGCCCACTACCATGCAAATGTGATAATGGGCGGAGAGTTATGATAAGGGTTTCTCAGAATTTCACCAAATATGTAATAGGTTTACTGGAAATGTAATGCATATGTATGTAATCTTTCTATAAGAATTGATTATTTCTGAGCCCTGGCATGTGTGTTAGGAGGAGAGACCCCCCACATGCCCAGCACCACAATAAAGAATCCCTGCTTAATAACTTCAGTTATTGGATTTTTCACCACGTCAGGATCCTCAAGTTCTGTGATATGCAGGGGTTTTTTGGCACAAGTTGGGAATGCCACACGTGTTACTAGAACAGTCGTGTTGTCTGTTCTTTCACATAAAGACACACAAACGACTGCCTGCTCCCTTCTAGGCAGTCATCTACAGGGCTTCTAACTTGAGCAACGACCATTCCCCCCACCCTCCACTCCACCAAGGGCAGAGCAGCAGGAGGATCCACACCACCACCCAGCTTTCCTGCACCAACTCCTCCTGTGAGAAGACCATGGACAACAGGCAACAGCCCTTCTCTTTGGAGAGACTGGAAAAAGAAAAAGGGGAGAAACAACACTGCAGTCCAGGAAGAAAACATAATTTACTTGTAATGGCTAACAATTAAGAGCAAATACACTCTGCATGCCTCAACCCTTTTTGATTCCCACCACTCTCCATCATTTGTTAACCTCACAGGCATCCCATAAAGCTGGCAAAACAGAAAGAAGGTTGATTAAAATAAATGCTGTCTCTTCATCAGCCCTGTCCAGCTGGTCTATGAAGGCTACAGGTACTTGCAGGTATTTCTGAAAGCAGCCCGTGGCAACCCTCTAGGACCTGTCAAGCATCTGGCAGGGATGTAGGTGCTTTAACCTGACCTGCAGCAGCTGACTCATTTGGAGTCAGCACAGCTGTCATTACATTGGAGCCAAGTTCCCAGTTCTTCAGAAGTAACATTCAATGTTATCTTTTTCTACTGGCAACTCAGAAATCAGCTGTGTGCTATCTAAACTATTCTCAGTCCAGATTTTGCATACACAGAAAGGAAAAAGGGTTTCCCCCACCCTATTAATAATAGAACTTTTTTAATCTCTGACTTCCATTATTTCCATATAGCCTGATGCTAGATTACTGCTGTCTTGAGGTCCTGCATACTCCTACAGTTAAAGATGTTTCTTAAAATGAATGTAATATGAACAGGGGGCAGGGGGTGGGGTTGAAGAAAAGAATGCTAGCTCATAGCATTTTCTTTTAATTCAGAATAGTTGTTCAGAAAAAAAAGGATGTACACACCCTTTACTAACTTTCATTCAATAACACAGAAAAGTTGCTACCATTCAGATAACATGTCACTGATGTCTTCCCAGATCACATGAAAACTAGCATTAATGTTAAAAACTAACACAATCAATGTGGTACAGAAGAATAATTGGTACAGAAAAGTAATTTCAGTGCCAGTTTCTGAAAATTCCTTCCTCCATTCTCATTTTCTTCTGCCCCCTCTGCCTCTGCAACTATTCCACAAAGTGTCTTTTGACAGAAGAGTGGGACACACATGCAGAGGAACAGAATACATCTTGGAAATCACTGACCCTAAAACAGGTATAAGGGTCATAGTTAATGGGAGCTGCTACTGAGAAACTGGCATAAGAAAAGTCTAATGCAAACCTTGGTGGGTGACTCTTACTACTATTCCCTATCCTGACCTGAGGACCACATTTTGAAGGGACTGAAAAGCTAGTAAGAATACAGAAAAAACCCACCCAGAAAAACCTACCTGAAGTCTGGAGAAAATATCCTATGGTCACAATCTTAATGAGCTCAACCTATTATTTATTTATCACAAATAAGACTTAGTGGTGATTTAATTACATTATATGGGAACAACAAAAAAAAAAACAACAAAAAAACCACACCCAAAAAAACTAAAGAGCTTTTTCATGTCTTGGAGGAAGTAAGGAAAGGACAAAAACCAAAACCAACTTCCATCAACCAAAAAGAAAAGCTGGATAGATCCAGCCCAGATTAAAGCAGTGCATTTTAAGAGCAAATTAATGACTAAGACAAACCAGAGAGTTTCTTATACCCCAGTATCTCCAAGTACAGACAGGATGCAATTGAAGGAGTCTGTATTAGTAGAACACAATGTATACTTCAATTAAACATCCATGACTTGGCTCTGTGACAGGGTTATGTACCATACCATGTCCTGGAAATCACGAGTGTGCAACTGGTCAATGTTTGCAAAGAATGCCCTTAGCTCTCGCTTACTTGAGAATAAACAGCAGCTAATAACCATCTTCCAGGAAGAGGAAAAAACTCCTTCAAAAATTGATTTAGTGTAAGAAAAACTATTATTTTTTTTTGAACTAATTTCACTCATTTCTTGGCTAACATGACCCTTTGTAAGCATACCAGTAGATAACAATACTACACTCCAATCTGTCTTATGAGTAGTTAAGCCTAAATGCTTTGACATCTTCAGTCCAGCTGAATGTGGGCTTATAAACACTGACAAAGCAGTCTTGCCCACACATCTTCATCTAGGCACTGATCTTCCAAGTCTGAAGATTCCTTAGCCTCCTCCAATTAAGAGCTACATTACTGAAAAAATGTCCTAATTTACTAAGATGCTTAAATATTACATATGTCAATTTCAGAAAAATACCATACAAAATCCCAGTATTAATAAACCTCTCCCTTATTACCACTCATTTATCACTGGTTAGTAATTTTTTTAAAAATAACTACAAAGTTAGTGAATCAAATACAACTTTGAAAAGTCCTTTGTCTTTCCCAGGAACAGTCAGCATTACAGCATCACCCCTACAGCTACACTGGCAAAAACACTGAAGCCACAGACATGGTTCTTTGGCATGGAGTGTTTCTCAAGCCTGTGCTTCTTTCTTTGGTAATACACAGATTTAAACACCACCTTAGGCAGACCTCCTCAAACTGGTAAAATACAGTAGAATTGTAGGTTGTTCTTAACACAGATATGATGAACATCTGGGATTTATGAGGGTTAATGAGTACGTGACACAGCAAGGAAGATTTACTCACACATCACTTAATTAACACATTTATAAATATTCATAGGTCAGCTAAAGCTCTAATTATTCCCAGGGACTAATAGAAGCCTAATCTTCTATTAAAACTTCAGCCTTTTATCTTTTTATTTACTAGGGGTTTTTTTGACCAAATGTTAAATCTGTCAGTTGAATAAAAAAAAAACCCCAACCTTGTGAATTAGGGAGTCTTCATTAGAATCTGGAAAACTCATTTAAGGGATAAGTTAATTTAATTAAAACAAAGTGAAATATAAACATCATGGTGCAACAAGCTAAAAAAGGAAAACTAAACACATGTACTACGCTGTCTTATTTTAGGTGTAATACCATTTCATGTTGGTATTTTTCACACTGCAGTAAAGCTTGAGGCAAAAACTAAAGGAAGACATGCTGTTGTACTGCACAGATACATGAGTATGCCTCATGCATCTGCATACGTATCAGTACATGACTATTCTGTCCCTGTACTGCATACAAACAAATCATTGACCAGACATCTCATTTTCCTCCTCCACAGCAGTTTGACCATGCCATTCCTCTACGCCACAAACAATCCTGAGCCACAATGGGACCCACCTGCCCCATTACAGCATGCCAGAAAAGCAAAGGGCAGATGTTGGAGGTGCTGGTAAAGCCTCCTGTCTTGTATCAAGATATTTTTACCACACCTATATTTTGCAATACAACCCTGCAAGCAGAGGGGATGCAGACACCCAGCAGAGTCCTGCGCTAATGCAGCTGCAGCTTTTATGGCAAGCTGGCCCGGGCATCCACCCTGCTCTGTGTATTTCAACCCTGCCTACTAAATACTGACCTCCCCCAGCTGGTCTACTGCCTTCTTGCTTTTGATCAGTATTTGTGCAGGAAAACACGCATGGAGGTTAATTTTAACTCTGATTGAAAACAAAAAACAACCAAACAAAACCAAACAGTATTTCCAATTTCAGCCCAAGACCTGTTCAGAATTATGTCTTCAGAACAGGAAAGATCTTTCAAATAGATTCAAATTCATCTCCAATAACTACTGAATGTTCAGAAAATAAAACCTGCAGTGTCTAGAAGCCTGTTACCAACCTCCTCAGGTTCCTAATTTTTCTTCTCAGTCCTCAGGTTCCTATTATATCTTCTCATTCCTGTTACAGATTTTCTTTTGGCAGAAACAGCTTTGCAGTATCACAGCTGAAATATCACCTACAAAGAACCCTGTACTTCAGTTTCGTGCGATTAAACATCTGTTAATGCTGAAATGCAAGTCCCAGTAACTTCTCGTCTTGTGAGGACTGCAACTCCTAGACATCAGAGCAGATTTTGCCCTACCCAGAAGCCCAGTAATGGTGATAGGAGGGTTTGGAAGATGCACTGGATGCACACTGAAAGATCAGTCAGACAAGAGAATACATTGTGCAGGTGACAATTATAGGCTAGTGTAGGTGATTCTTGGACATGGAAGTGCAGACACTTTCACACAAAAGGTTAGAAAAATGGCAAAAATCTATAGCTGCTTCAAAAGGGTAATAAACAACTCCCATGCTTCTTGTATAATCAGGCAAAAATATTTTTTACTGAATTTCTAGTGATTTGAGCTGGAAGAGACACTGCTGCACAGGAAAAGGTACTCTAAAACTCTCAAGTATCTGCAGGACTCTTCCATCAGTTGAAAGTTAGTTTAGTGTCTCTTTTGGTGAGAGAAAACTCAAACACAATCCAGGACTGAATTGTTTCTTTGCCTAGCCAAAGGCTGCATAGTGGAAAAAGAAGGCAAAATAATACAAGAACAGTGAAAACAGTTTTATACTTTTCCAATTAAAACATTTGGCAAAATATAATGTGATTATCTGTGTTTATACCACTTACTGAGGAGAGAATTCACTACAATGCCATAATCAGAAACTGATAGATGTGTATCTTCTATTTTTTAATTATGAGGACAGTAAGACGACATTAAATACCAACTTTGATAATATTGGTGTAACACCTAAAGAAAAAGACATTAAAACCCTCATCAGCATATCTGCATCTAGTGTACTATTATTTGGGTGTTTTGCATCTCCAAATTCCTTTCCTTGAAAGGACAGTATTTCCTACAATCCTTCTTTTATTCACATCCATTTTTCTACTATATCCTGCTCCCGTTCTCATTCATTATGTTGTGTTGTTTTGGTTCCCCCCTCCCCCCTCTTTTCCTCCATTCATTCCCTTTCATGATCTCAAGACTATACAGGAAATATCTTGTCAGCCCATAAGCATTTTATTACAAAAATGCATTGTACTAAAATGAAACCAGCTTCCTAAAAATACCCCGGTTTGAAGACTTCAGGAATTACACTCATATTACCATGACAGCTAAATACAAAGCAATGAAGAACAATTATAGCTACAGGTATCCAATATGTAGCAATTACTACTTTGAAAAGGAGCACGATCTCACAGTGCTCATATTGAAGAAAGTTATTATTGAGTGTTACATGCAATTTTATGCATGCAAACATAAATTAGATTCTGATACTGCACACAAATATAGTTTGAACAGTTTTGAAGTTAACTAAAATATTGTAAACATAATTATAAATCCAGAAATGTCATCCAGCTTCACACTACTAAGCATATAATCTCCAAGCGAACAAATACAAAATAACACTGTCCATACTGGTCATCGCTAGTTCCATCATTGCTAACTGGTCATGTTACCCTGTCATAGCATTTGGTCCTCTGTTTTTAAACCACAATTGTTTTTTGATGTTTCTTCAGTTCATAAAGCTTAGTTAATGTGAGGGCTGAACAAATGAATCTCACCCTTTCTAGTTATTGGTGAAGTCCTAACAGCAAACCATCACTGGAACTGCAATAAGGTTTTCTTTCATAGGGAGTTAGTTGGTGCACTTAATGAAACAGTTTAAGGGAAAATTTCTATCATTTGTAGAGTGGGTGTTCAGGGGACCAAAATTTAGGATTAACTGAGGAGCTGAGTTTTTGGCTGATGGTATAAAAACCATGCCATTTGCAGCCAGGATGAATTTGCTGTTACCTTTCCTTTTCCAACAGCACTCTTTCTAGATAGCAACCTGGAAGTACTGGGATTCTGGAAATGGTTCTGAGGACCCACCTGCAAAACCAGGAGTTTCAGGATTAAAGTTCTTGGCTTTTGCTTCATAGTACTCAGTGGAAAGTCTTGTTCCTTATATAAGCTCTTAATCGCAAACATCTCTTTGAAACACACATAATGACTTTGTACTATAACAAGACTGTTTCTAGATTAACTTGTTTTGTTTCATTTCTCCCACTAAACCAAAGTTCAGAAATAAGGACAAACTTGAAAGCATTACAGAAACATCTCCTTCCCTTTTTAAAGGGACAAAAGTGTTTGTGAGTGAAATAGGGGAAGAAAAAAAAAAAAAAAAAAAGAGGAAAAATATGTAAGAGGATGATAACAACGATTTTTAACCAACAAGCAAGCAAGTTCACTACAGAACAGCTCTTCACATTAGAATTCAGTACAATTGTCACCATTTTCCCAAGAATGCCTAAGAGGTGAAAGGAAGTTTGACTTAAGGAATTGGGATGAACATAAGATGCATATGAAAACATCACCTAGTCATACTTCTTCAAACAGAGCTCGGCCTGTGACTGTGTGGAGAACTGCCATCTTTTCCTCTGATTCAAAACCAATTAGAATGGCTATGCTTGATAAAATTTTTGCTTTTAGCTTTTAATATAACGACATTTCTATTCTACATCTGAAAAATCAGTAAGTACAGAACAGAAATGGATTAATCAGCAATTTTTGTTGCCAGTACTGTCTATACAGGGTTTTTTAAACATTGTTTCATAACTCCAAGTAACTTTAGAAAGCATCCTGATAAATGTAGACTAATGTTTGCACTGAATAGGCAGGTGGAATTCAGTGTGTTGCCACCCCTTTCCATCTTGTGCTCTCTCCTAATGCTCAATGTACCTTAGAGACTAGAAGAAGAAACATAAAACCCCATCTTCTCTACTTCAGAGCTAGCTGTTGAAGAAGAAGAAAAATATAATAAAAAATTAGCATTTCAGATTCCAAATCATAATTCAATTATTCTGAATATAGTATCCAAATCCTGCCAACCAAATATTCCTGGTGTAATTGGTGAAAATTAGGCTAGGAAGGAGATTTAAGAGATGTCAGGTTCATGCCAATAGATGCATTTCCACAAGGAAGAAGTTACAATATTTAATACAACTACCAAAAAAAAACCAAAACCAAAACCAAAACAAAACATCAAATATATAGAAAACATTTTGTAGACATTTTCAGTCACGGTGTTCTTGAATGAAAAGAAACCACCTAGCCATGCAATACTTTCTTATGTTTCCAATACGTCAGAAGCACAGTGAAGAATAAGCACCACTTATATCCGCACAAAAAAGGCAGCTGTCTATGTGCTGGCTTGCTTTAGCATAACATTATTTCCTCCTATCATTCAGCTATGCATGCGATTTTTCCCCTGGGTTTATTGTAATTTGTTTTTCTTTTTTTTTTTTTTTTTCTTTTTTTT